>CAUYSK010023758.1:0-19547 GCA_963575035.1 Avahi laniger | reverse complement strand
ATATTTGTAGTTGTCCAGAGATTTTCTTTCTATTTTTTTTTTAGTAGAAACGAGGTCTCACTCTTGCTCAGGCTGGTCTCGAACTCCTGAGCTCAAACAATCCGCCCACCTCGGCTTCCCAGAGTGCTAGGATTACAGATGTGAGCCACTGCGCCCGGCCTTCCTTACGTTTAAGAAGCACGATGACTTCATTTTCTTTATCCCATTCATTGTGTTCAACCTTGATTAAAGGGTCTTTAATCCCTCAGTCAGAGTGAGGGAGGGACTTTTGAAGTCCCTTGAACTGGGCTTCCATTTCCATGTCTTCCAGGCGCATTGTGCCAGAGGCTGAGTTATTTAACTGCTCTGAGTTTACAGGTCTCATCTATAAAGTGGGGGGGTGAGCCCTATGTCATGAGCTGCTTGCATGTTGCAGGGAGACAGTACCGTCTGATGGGGTCCCTGCTAGTAGTTGGGAGTCTGTCCCCGCCACCGTTCCTTCGTGGGCCTTCGGCGCGGGCCTGCTCATGGCCAGCAGGTGGCGCCCTTCCCCCACCTTACCAGCACAACTCACTCTCACACTCTCTCTCTCTCTCTCTCTCTCTCTCTCACACACACACACACACACACACACACACACACACACACACACACACACGTGTGTCTCTGCCAGCCCTGGGGCCACCCCCAGCCCCACCTAGCGCTTAGAGGAGGCAAGATGCAATTCCTGCCCAGGCTCCACTAGAGGTCAGGGTTGACGCAGGCTCAGCCTCTCCACATACCCAGTGGTGCCCTGGGGCTCAGGTCAGTGGGAAAGGAAGGCAAGAGGGACCCTTTGTTACCCACACTTGGGTCGGCTGCAGGGTTTTGAGCGTGAATGTACGGAAAGCTGCTAGCACGGGGCCCAAGTGACAGCCACGCTCTCACTGGGGGATTAGTGATGCTGGGACCGGCCTCTACGTGTCTGCTGTGTGCCAGGCACCACATTTGCTCATGTTATCACCACCACCTGGCAGCTGAGGCCCAGAGAGGTCAAGTGACAAGAGATGGCATGACCAGAGGAGGAACCAAGGTCAGCAGCAGCTGAGGCCCAAACGATTCCCCTGAGGGTCCTGGGGTGCTACCCTCTGGAGAGTGTCCCCATGAGCTGTGTGTGCACAGGACCGGCTCTGCGGCTACTTGTCGGTCACCAAACGGGAGTCAGGGAGCAGGACACATCTGCCTGCCCGCAGTTCCCCACACCTTATCTGAATGGCTCGCAAGCCCACCAGCCAGTTTTGTGAAAGGACCCGTGGTTTGTAGGCAACAAAGTGGGTCCCTTTGGCTGTGAGAGCAGCTAAAGCAACTGGCCCGAGGTCACAGCCCCAGGTCTGTCGGAGTGGCCAGCTTGCACCTTCGCCACCACCCAGACGCCTGCCCTCGTGGGGACCCCAGGACACTCGCGTCCCAAAGGCTCCTGGGCATGCTCTTCAAGGACTAGACGTTCTCGGGGGTTGGAGCTCTTGTTCTTCCCATGAGGGCCCTGGGCGGGAGGATCAAGCCTGCTCTGTCTCCTCCCAGGCCACAGCCCTATCGGACGCTCAAGGAGTCAGACAGCGCGGATGGCGACGAGGTGGAGAGTCCGGAGCAGCGAGCGCGGAAGCCCTTGGGCCCTGCCCCCGCTCCACCTGACCGGGCTGCCAGCATCGACCTTCTGGAAGACGTCTTCAGCAGCCTGGACGTGGAGGCCCCCCTGCAGCCGCTGGGCCAGGCCAAGAGCTTGGAGGACCTTCGGGCCCCCAAAGACCTGAGGGAGCAGCCAGGGACCTTTGACTATCAGGTATGGTGTCTGTAGGGAGGGCGTCTGCTGGGGACGGGTGCTTTGCACACCTGAGGTACGTCCCCCATGTGACAGTGGAAGAGACCAAAGGAGAAACCGTGACTCTTCCAAGGTCCTCAGGCAATGCCTGGGGTCAGTCTGACTGCAGACACCGCCCAGCAGCCAAACCACCCTAACAGTGATGACTGGAGAAGATGCTGGAGCCTGGTGGAAAGACGCCCCCACTTCCGGGTGTGCCTCACACAGAGGTGGGCTGGTGCCCCAGGCCGCTCTCCCCCGGGCCTCCAGGCAGGGCTTTAGCTACTGCTGGAACTGGGATCCTTCCCTTCCCCACTGAGGCTCCTGACAAGAGCTTTTGGATCAAAAGTCTGTATCTGGATTATTCCTGTGTGACTACTGATTTCCGTTGTGACCCCCAATCCATCACATCCCCTCTCTGGGCCTCAGTTTCCTCACCTGCGAGTGGAAGCTGCCGACTTTGCAGTCACGGGGTCCCATGGTGGGATTCACAAAGCTCCCATGATTCTAGCAGGTGACGAGTGCCCCCCTACTGGGAGTGGGGAAGCTCAGGCCAAGAGAAAGGGAGTGACTTGCCCAGGTCGTGTAGCGTGTAAGTGGCAGAGCCAGCACTCGAATCCTGTCCTCCTCCTCCCACCCTAGCCAGCGTGCCTTCCACCAGCCCTGTGCCTCACTCGCTCGCGCGCTTACGAGTGATAGAAGGTGCTGTGCGCTCTGGAAAGTAAAAAGGGTCTCCGCCCTTGCCGGTTAATACAGTCACCTTCCTAAAACTACTTGGCAACCTCTGGCATAAAAGGACAAGAGCTTTGTCTTGAATCCCTTCGTGCCACACAGTGAGAAAAGCCTGGGCTCGGAGTCCAGACAGACCTGGGTTCTCTGCTGGTGACCTGGGGAGCCCCCAACTGCTCCAAGTCCGGGAGTTAATTGGCCACATGCCTGGGAGCGCACACCCTGCACACAGGAGGGCATGGCAATGAGCACACCCTTCCTTCCCTTCTGTCCCCTATGGGCACTGCTTCTCTCACTTTGTTCCCTCCCAACAGAGGCTGGACCTGGGCAGGAGCGAGAGGAGCCATGGGATGATGGTGGCCTTGAAGCTTGCCCACCCCTACAACAAGCTGTGGAGCCTGGGCCAGGACGACATGGCCATCCCCAGCAAGCCCCCAGCTGCCTCCCCTGAGAAGCCCTCGGTCCTGATCGGGAACTCCCCAGCCCTGCCCCGAAGACCCCAGAACCGGGACAGCATCCTGAACCCCAGTGACAAGGAAGAGGTGCCCACGCCCACTCCAGGCAGCATCACCATTCCCCGGCCCCAGGGCAGGAAGACCCCGGAGCTGGGCATCGTGCCTCCACCGCCCACTGCCCGCCCGGCCAAGCTCCAGGCTGCCAGCACCCCATTCGGTGACTTCTCAGAGCGGCTACAGGTGGATCGGGAGAAGAGAGCCACCCTGAGCCCAGCCCTGTTCCCAGGGCTCCTCCCCAGTGTTGCTCCCCAAGACCCCACCGAACTGCTCCAGCCGCTCAGCCCGGCCCCAGGGCCTGTGGGCACTGACAGCGACGCCCTGCTCGCTCTCCTGGACCCACTTAACACAGCCTGGCCAGGCAGCACCCTTCCACCATGCCCTTTTGCTCCAAATGTAGCCACCCCATTCACCCCCCAGTTCAGCTTTCCCCCTGCAGGGACCCCCGCCCCATTCCCACAGCCACCACTCAACCCCTTTGTCCCATCCATGCCAGCGGCCCCGCCTGCCCTGCCCCTGGCCTCCACACCAGCTGGGCCTTTTGGGGCCCCTCCGGCCTCCCTGGGGCCGGCTTTTGCACCTGGCCTCCTGCTGTCTGGTGCTGGCTTCTGCACCCCTCACAGGTCTCAGCCCAACCTGTCCGCCCTCTCCATGCCCAACCTCTTCGGCCAGATGCCCATGGGCGCCCAGACCAGCCCCCTGCAGCCGCTGGGGCCCCCAGCAGTCGCACCCTCGAGGATCCGAACGTTGCCCCTGCCCCGCTCCAGTGCCAGGGCTGCTGAGGCCAAGCAGGGGCTGGCCCTGAGGCCAGGAGACGCCCCACTCCTGCCTCCCAGACCCCCCCAGGGCCTGGAGCCAGCACTGCTGCCCTCTGCTCCTCAACAGGCCAGAGACCCCTTTGAGGATTTGTTACAGAAAACCAAGCAAGACGTGAGCCCGGCCCCAGCCGCAGGCTCAGTGGAGCAGCTCAGGAAGCAGTGGGAGACCTTCGAGTGAGCCAGGCCCTGAGGGCAAGCGAGCCAAGCCTGAGTGTGCGTCGCCCACTGCTGTGGCTCCGAGGCTCCCCTGTCGCTGGTTCTGTCCAGGTTCTGCTGGTGGACAGGGATGGGACCCCTCTCTGCCACCCCCCGACGCCCTGGTCTCCACACCCACTGCCTATCTCTGAGGTGAGGGAATAGCACCAGTTCTGGCCTAGGACTCAACCCAGCCCCCGGGCACCCGTCCCGCCCGGCCGCGGCCCCTCAGCACCCCAACTGAGTTTTGCACTAAAGAGGTCAGTCAGCCGGGCCAGTGATTGCCCAGACCACGTCCTACCCTCCTTCCCTCTGGAAACATCCCACAAGGCTCCTCAAAGCCTCTCCCCCTGAGCCCAGCTTTCCTGTCCCTGCCACAGCCCAGCCCCGCACACCCCATCTGCACGGGCACAGGCGTCAGTGTTACCCTCAAGTGGGCTCGTCTGCACGAGACCCAGGTGATTTGGGCGTTTGAAGTCAGGACTGCTCCTGGGTGGAGGATCTACCTGGTGGGGCATTTCCAAACCCTCTCTAGCAATATGCACATGCGTTCTTTCCTGAGTCTTCACCCCAATCCCAAACTTCGTTTGTTTCTGGCCTGGTAGGATCTGGGGGCCAAAGGATCTTTGACAGCCAAACCCAGCCCCTGCTACCCTGCATGGGGGCCGGGCACCAGCAACTCTGATTTGTGGAAGAAAAATAGAAACCCACAAATCTCAGTGAGTTAGGAGGAATCCTCAGCCCTCATCCAGCCCTCTGTCACTCTGATACTTCCAGTTCTCCTTGTCTCTCCTGTCACCGTCAAAGCTGGGCTCAGCCTGTTATCATTTGGGGCTTCGTGGGCAAAGCTGAGAAGCAACGATCCAGATTTCAACTCGAAGGCCAAGTTCAGCGTCACAGATTGACATGGGAGTCCTGGCTCCCTGGGCTGGGACAGGGGGGTGGCTCTGGGCCCCTTCTCCAGGGTCCCGGAGGTCTGGAGGCTCGTTTCGGCCTGGAGGCAGGAGCAGCTCCAGAAGCCTGTCTCTCCCCACCTGTTCCAAGCCTCTGGCCAGCACAGCAATTCCTGAGGCCAACGTCACCAAAGTTAGATTGAAATGTCTTGTTATTGTTTCTTTTATCTTTCTTTTCCTTTTTACCTTATTGATTTGATGAATCTTGAAATTGATTCATTTCCATAAAGCAAGTTAAAGTATGGCCCAACCATTTAAGAAAACAACCATCTGAGACATGCAGGAAATTGTGAGCATTTTGACCTGATTTCTCATTTCCTATTTGTGAATGGTCAGACGCACAGTCTACACTGGGTGTCTGATGGAGCCAAGGGGGTCCCTGGAGGTCCCTGTCACCCCAGGGAGCCCCCCGTGTGTCTGAGAGGCTGCTGTGCGTGCTGAGGCCTGATGGCCAGTCCAGCACACAGCCATTCCTGGGGCCGCTGTGGCCCACCTGCGCAGGTCTTTTCTTACTGTCTGGTGAGTGTTCTCTGGCTGCCAGGGGAGCCGCGTCATGCCTGGGCCAGTGGGCATCTCCCAGGCACTTAGTGTTTCAGCACAGATTCCAGTTCTAACCCCGATCCAGGGCAGACCCACAGGCCCATCTGGGACAGGTCAGAGGATGAGAAAAGAGGTGCTGGGCAGCCCCAGGGCAGGAGGCCCCATAGTCTCCTGGCTGTGCTGGGGCTGGTGGCAGAAGTCCCGTGTTCACCTGAGCACTACTGTCTCTTCACTTGCCAGATCGAACTTGCAAACCCAAGGAGGAACTTTGTGTGTGCATTCAATAAAGTCTTCTTAGGAAAAGGCTGGCATCTGTGTCCTTGAAGGAGCCCTGTGGGGACAGGAGTCTCCATGTGGGCTCTCAGCTTCTTCACCACCGCCTCCTGCAGAGGTGGAGGCCAGGTGTGGAGCGCTTAGGGAAGGATTCAGTGCCCTCCCAAGCCTGTGCCCACTCAGGGCTCTAATCCAGTTCACCCCTTCCCCTCACAAGTAGGGCACAGGGCGAGCTGGTGACAGGCCTGCACAGCCCTGCCGGGATCACAGAGCAGGCTACAGGTCCCCAGTAGTGTTGAGGGCACCCAGGCTCCAGGAAAGAACAAGTTCAAAGGGATACCTGGCAAGTTGCCCCCACAGATCTCTCATTAGCAAAAGCAGAACCTGGAATCTGCCCCTCTGTTGGATATTTGTGTTTGGAGGAGAGATCTGGACCAATCGATCACCCACGGTGGGCGTTAAACACACACCCCAATCTGCCCATGACCTGGCCATGTTCCCCCTCCCAGGGCTGACCCTGAAAATGACAAGCACCCAGAACCCATAGGAGCAAGGGAGAGGAGGACAAGGGGCTCCCCCCAAAAAAAGCAGCCACACCTGTAATCCTAATACTCTGCGAGGCCAAAGTGGGAGGATTGCTTGAGCTCAGGGTTTGGAGACCAGCCTAAGCAAAAGCGAGACCTCCTCTCTACTAAAAAATAGAAAAATTAGCTGGGCATCATGGCATCCATGTGTAGTCCCAGCAACGTGGGAGGCTGAGGCAGGAGGATTGCTGGAGATCAGGAGCTGGAGGTTGCAGTGAGCTATGATGACGTCACTGCACTCTACCCAGATCAACAGAGCAAGACTGTCTCAAAAAGGCAGCTAGCTTTATCTGTATGTTGGGGTTCCACATAAACTGTCTGAGGAGTCTGCGACTAATATGGGTTTGGCAAATTCCTGACTTCAACAAACTAGGAACTAGCTGTGGCTAAGTTGTGGGTACCAGATGCTTCCTCCCCTCTTTCCTAGGGGTTGTGGAGAAAGTTGTGGCAAAGGTGGCCCCACCTCCAAAGGATAAAGCCCAAGCAAGCCCCTCAGCCAGCATTCAGGGCCCTCTAGCCCAGCCTCTGCCCAAGTCCCCCATTTGTCACGTGGCTCCACTCGCACTGGGCTCCACCTGCCAAGCCTCCTGGGAAGTGAGTGAGACCGCAGGGTAAATCCAACTGCCAACTTAGACGTGGCAAAGGATCTCCCGGCCTTGGCACCTGGAACCCTCAGTCACAGGAGGTGTTGGCCCAGGAAAGGGAAGGATGAAAGGGTCTCCATGAAGCTTGTAGGAGGCCAGGCCCTCAGGCAAGTGCCCTGTGGGCTCAGAGGTCACAGTGCTGCGCATCACCAGAGAAGGGACTGCAAGCAGCACATTCCCCGAGTCTGCCCCTTCAGGACCCGTCCCGCGCAGAGGCAGTGCTACGTGGTGAAGGCGTGACCTCGCCAGGCCACTCAGGAGGGTCGGAGCTGGAGAACCAGGTGGTGAGGTGAGTTGGGGGCTTGGGAGGGGGCAGGGCTGCTCCTTCGTCCTCAGCCCCCTCTGCTCTGGCCTTGCCAAGCCGCAGGCAGGCCCCTCCCCCTCTCTCCCTCAACTCTGGCCAGGGGAGACGACACTTCCAGACACCTAAAAGGACACCAGACAATCCTTCACATGAGGCAGAAGTTTACAACTTCCAGAGCTCTTTCCCCATTGTCATCGTCTCTGATCCTCACAACAACCCTGTGAGGTAGGCAGGGGGTGCCTTCCCCATTCATCAAGTGGCCACGGAAAGTGGGAAGCTCGGGGCAGCCTGTCAGCCCTCGGCTCCCACGGGCCAGCCCTGGGCAGGCATGGGGGTGGGTCGGGTCTGTGGTTCCCTTGTATGACCGGTTCTGGGCAGAGACATCTGCCTGAAGGAGCATCTGTTCTGGGAGCCAGGAGCCCACGTGGCCTCCACTAATGGCCTCCCTTGACTTGGCAGCTGCCTCCAGGGCAGGGGCAGCCCCTGGAGGAGGGAGAAGATGCAGGAGCTGCAGCCTTGGTGCCTGGGCAAGCCCTGGCCTCCTGCAGAATGTGCAGCCTGCGCCGCCCCCGCCCCAGGGTGTAAAGATTGTTTCCAGGGCGCAGCCACCTCCTCCCTGGGATCACTGCACCCACTACACAGTCACGTACACACACAGCAAAAGCAGCGGACACGCCTGCGAGTCCCATCAGAACACTCGCGCCGGATCTGCGGACTCACACGTCCCCAGGCACACGCTCACACACACTCCCGAACACACCGTGTGCACCCGCGTGTGCCCTCCACACATAGTCGCACACCTGCTGAGGCAAAACCTGCTGGGTCCGATGGAGATGTCCACACCCTCGCCAGGTCCCTCTCTATTTCCCTGAGTTGCTCCCCTTTTCCTCAGTCCACGATGGGGCAGAGGCAGGGGCTGCCAGCCAAGGGGACACCTTCCCAGCAGTGTCCCGGGCCCTGCAAGCAGCCTTCTTGGGTCTCCAGGTAGAAATCGCTCAGGACCTCCAGGGTGCTGGCATTGGCAGCCAGGCTGGCCTAGATGAGTCTCTCCTCGGGCGGCACCTTGAGGACACTGTCCATCTCCATCCTGGCCCCAGCCACCTCCTGCCGGCTCGGGCTGTAGGTACCCTCGGATTGACGGCGCTTTCTGGCTGCCAGGATCCCTGAGAGGAGGCCCAGGAGGAGGAGGAGGAGGCAGGCACAGGCTGCAGGCACTACCACCTCCAGCAGCGGGAATGGCAGCGGCAGGGGCAGGCCCTTCTGCAAGAGACACACGATGAGGCCTGAGACCGCAGAGAAGGCGAGCCCCTCGGAGAGGAGAAAGCGGGGCACAAGGACCTGCTCAGAGAAAACCAGAGCGGGAGCCGGCTTCCCAGGGAAGCAGTGAGACCTGGCCCCAGGGGTGTGCAGGCAGGTGCCAGGAACCCACGCGTCGCAGCCACTGCAAGGGGAGTCCTGCACAACAAAGGGTTCTGGCTAGACAGATAGAAGACAGACATTTATGGGACACCCAGAGCGAGCTAAGCACTGTGTGTGGGACTTCACAGAGCCCTGCAACGCCTGATGAGGCTGAGCAGGAGCAGGGCGGCTGAGCCCGGCTGACAGCCATCCACCAGGGCCTGCCTTCCTGCAGGCCTGCTCGGACCAGGCCTTGGGGGGACCAGCAAACCTCCTCCTCATCTCCAGCCGCAGACTCCCAGGATACCCCATCAAAGAGTCTTCACCCCTGGAATTCTGAAGTCCCAGAATCACAGGATTCCAGAGCCACAGAGTCTCAGACTGACCGGCCCTCCCTCTGCACCTTGAGGCTTCTCAGCGTGCTGTGACCTGGGTCCCCAGCCCCAGCCCTAGAGAAGGGGTCCCAAAGCAATAGGGAGTTCGTCCCAGCTTTGAGTGGGCCCTCGCCAGCCTCCAGCCCTGGGCACTTCTGGGGAAGCTGTAAAGCCATTTCCTCCCCCTGCCCTGGGAAGAGGATGGGAGAGAGGGGGAGGGGAGAGGGGCAAAGGCTGTAAAAGTTCAGCTTGAAAAGAAACATTCCCCAGAAGCAGAGGGGATTTGTGGTTTATGACCCGCACTGCCCGGGCCTGTGGAGATCAAGGCTGCTCCCCAGACTTTGCTTCCTGAGCCCCCTCCCACCAGCACCCACCGGGCTCAGCGCCCCTCCTGGCAGTAGGGCCTGCTCCACCCCTTGATGGGGGTGTGAGAGGGAGGGTCCCAGCTTCAGTGTCTGCCCGCTCGGCTCAGAAACCTGGGCTGCCTGGGTCTTCCGGACCCCAGCTTGGAAACTCCCCGGGCTCTTGGATTCACCAACCTAAATCCTAGAATTCCAAGATCCTGTGGGCCCTGAATTGTGGTCTCTGATGGGACTGGGCAGAGCCCACATGTCCCCACTGCCTCTCCCGTAGGCACTGTGGGGAAGGCCCTGACCTGTCACTGATAGACGGCGGGGCCCCAAAGCTGTCCCTACAGTGAAAGTACCTCCTGTGTGGGGAGTGAGGAAGGGACCTGAGTCTCCTTCCCTGCCACTCCCACCCAGGACAGAGCTGGTCCAGGAGCAGTTCCACGGGTGCCATACACCCTCCCCCACCCCAACGTCATCCCACTGAAGTCCCCAGTGGGCCTCTGCCAGGGCCCTGCCCCCTCTGGCATTGCTCACCACCACTTCGCAGAACTGGCCGGAGAATCTGGCGCTGCAGAGACACTCAGACACCCCAGCAGCTGCCCGGCAGGTGCCCCCGTTCAAGCAGGGATTGGCTTCACAGGGGAGGGTGGGGATCCGACACCTGCGGAGGGAGGGGTCTGAGAAAGCTGCTCCCCTCAGGGCCGCCTCCCTCTCCCCCAGCTGCTCTGCCGCCCCCCGCCCGCCTGCCCGCATCAGAGCTTATCCATCCCCTGTCCCCACACACTGCTCCTGCCTGGCTGGGCCCTGCTAGGTGACTGAAGCTGGATGTGAAATACACACCTGCCACCCCCTGCCCCCAGTGTTCATGACTGAGAATGACTCTCAGGGGGACCAACCCCACCACGCAAGAGGCCCAGAATCTGCCTTTTCACGGTCTCCCCAGGGGGTCCTGACACAGGTGGGCTGAGGACCCATCTGTAAAAAGCACCACCAGGCAGCTGCTGCACACAGCGGGAGTCTGCCTAACACAGGATGGTCTTGGAAGCCCCAGGGGGAAAGGCCTCAAGCAACAATGTGGACATCGAGATGCCAGTGAGGAAGCGAGCATGGAGCCCCCTGCCCACGAACTGGCTGCAGAGGCAGCTCTCCACACTCACCGGGCCACCTCGCAGCTCCCCTGGCCCCAGACCCACCTCTGGCCAGCAAAGCCCTCCTGGCAGCTGCAGTTGGCGCCCTGGGGCCCACCCTCACACGGGCCGCCATGGAGGCAGGTGAGGTTCAGGCTGCAGTCCTCGGGCAGCACCGGCAACCTGGGGAGAGAGCAGAGCCTGCAGCCGGCGGCGTGCCTGGGACCTCTTCTCCCCCACCCCCTGTGGGGACTCAGGGCCCACCTCCTGCAGACTTCCAACCAGTCATGGAAGCCGTGCGTCTGAGTGGGGGGAGGAAGGGACACAAGCTGTCACTCAGCTCCTCCACCCACCACAGGGACATTTCCTGAGTCTCAGTGGCCTCTGAGAAGCTGACAAAATGTAAGGACCCTCCTGGAACAAAGGCATGCTCCTGAACATGACACTTGAGCCTGACTCCCTGAGGGGAGAGGGAAGCACCAGGCCACCATGCTGCCGCAAGACAAATTCGGTAAGCTCCAGAGGGAGTGGGGAGTGGAAGGCGACACTGACGGGGAAAGAAGACCAACCCCTCACCTGCCCCCACCCGAAGGACTAATGGAGAGAACATGAACGGTGGCAGCTCCGCTGGGAAGCCCCCCAGGTCACTAGCTCTGGGTCCCCCACTCCCACATCCAGACCACGGGTGTTGTTTATCTGAAACTCAAATCTACCTGGGCATTTTTTTTTTTGGAGACAGTCTTGTTCTGTTGCCCCCCGTGGTGTCAGCCTAGCTCACAGCAATCTCAAACTCCTGGGCTCAAGCGATCCTCCTGCCTCAGTCTCCCGAGGAGCTGGGACTACAGGCATGGGCCATCACGCCCCGCTAATTTTTTCTATTTTTAGTAGAGACAGGGTCTCACTCTCGCTCAGGCTGGTCTAGAACTCCTGAGCTCAAGCGATTCTCCCATCTTGGCCTCCCAGAGTGCTAGGGTTACTGGCGGGAGCCACCGCGCCCGGCCAAACTGGGCATACTTTGATCTGTGTTTTATCCGTAAATTTATCAAATTGAACTGTCGTCCCTATTTCTCAGATACAGGCACGGAAGAGACTCGCCCAAAGAGAAAGCCAATCCGCAGCCTACTCCGCAGACCCCCTCTGCCCCACCCACCGCCCCAGGGGTCCTCCCTCCGGGCCCCCCGTCTGAGTCCCGCACCCCCCAACCCCGGAGCCCACTTGGCCTAGCACAGGCCACTCCCCGGCCACGCCCCGCCGAGCCGTCGCACCTGCAGCGCGGGCCGGTGAAGCCGGGCAGGCAGCGGCACTCGAAGCGGCCGTCAGGGCGCGCGTGACAGCGGCCGCGGGCGCAAGGCGCAGAGCGACACGGGTCGGCGCGGGCCTCGCAGCGCTGGCCCTCCCAGCCTGGGCCGCAGGAGCAGGCGAAGGCATCGAAGAGGTCGCGGCAAGCGCCGCCGTGCAGGCAGGGCGAGGGCGCACACACCGGCGCGCTGCGGCAGCCGAGGCGCGGGGCCGGCGCCCCAGGCCAGGCCGCGAAGTGCTCTCGGGGGCTCGGGGTCGCGCCGGGCCGCGGCCGCGCCAGGGGCAGCGGGAGGCCGCCGAGCGTCACGCGGCCCAGGCAGCCGGTGAAGTTCTCGGCCAGCAGGACGCGCGTGGCGCCCGGCCCGTGCAGGAAGCCCAGGTCGCCTGCCAGGCCGCGCAGCGCCGCCGGCGTCGCCGCGCCGTCCAGCCACAGCAGCCAGGGCGAGGCGGCAGCCGTGGGGCGTTCCATGGCCAGGCGCACGCGGTGCCAGGCGCCGTCGGCCACGCGCGGCCCGGGCGCAGGCAGCACAGCGCCGGGCAGGCCGCGGCCCCGCACGCCGGCCGCCAGCGAGCCGTTGCGCACCGCCAGCCACACGCCGGCCTGGGCGCCCGCCGCGGCGCGCAATAGCCAGGCCTCGCGGTCGCGCGTGCGGAACGCCAGCGAGATATGGCTGAGCCAGCGCCCGGATGACACGTTGTGCCCGCTGAACGCGGCAGGGGGGCCCTCACGGAACGTGGCCTCGGCCACACCTGCGGAGAGAGAGCGTGTCAGGGAATGGCCTACGGGAGCCTTCTCCAGAAAGTGGCTGGAGCCATCTGCCGCCCCCATTCCCCGGGCCCATGGTGGGGGCACACGCACCCGCCTATCATCTAATCTCGGAAACTGCGGCCGCCACCGCCACCCTCAGTTCCACCCCCTCATGCGTTCCGTACCTCTGCAGAACCAGTTCCGGGCCAGGGCTGGAGAGACCACGATGCCCTCACTACCCTCCAGGTCACAGGCCCAGAAATATTAACCCCTCAAAAAGCCTGCCCCTTCCCTCCATGACACTGCCCCATGTCATCGCTGAGGCTCACTCTTCACTACAGCCAGTCATCTTTTTTGAATGCAGATTTGATCATGTCTCGCTCCTGCTTAAAAACCTCCTGTGGCTCCCACTGCCCTTGGGATAAAGTCCAAGCTGCCCAGTCTAGCATTCAAAGCCCCTGCCAACCTCTCCCCATTTCCTGCCGCACACCTTCCCGCACGTGCCTTTCAGCTGTTACGGCCCTCAGGAGCTTCGCACATGCTGTTCCCCCTCCCTGAAATGTCCTTCCCTGTGGCCCCTCAGAGTTCGCCCTTGAAAACCCAGCATGTGCTAACCTCCTGCAGAAACTCTCCCTCTGGCTACAGCGGCTCCACCACACTGGGCTGGGGTTGTTGGCCTTCCTGGTCCACCGTCCAATATCCCATGAAACCCAAGAGTGAGGGTGGGACCTAACCAGCTTGGGTGCCCAGCACTCAGCATGTGGGCTGCCTGGGACACACACTCACAGACAAAGCCATCGGGGACCTCCTCACAGGTGGCCGGTGGGAGACAGGGCTGGCCGGGGCACCACAGCTGCTGGGCACACGTGGGCCCTGTGAAGTTGGCAGGGCAGGTGCAGTGGAAGTCATTCCAGGTAACAAGGCAAGTCCCGCCGTTGAAACAGGGGTCAGGCTTTGGGAGAGTCAGGGCAGGGGTTGGCTCAGGCCTGCAGTTAGCATCACCCCACCGTCACCATCATCGCAGTGGCTCTTTTTTTTTTTTTTTTTTGAGACAGAGTCTTGCTCTGCTGCCCGGACTAGAGTGCTGTGGCGTCAGCCCAGCTCACAGCAACCTCAAACTCCTGGGCTCGAGTGATCCTTCTGCCTCAGCCTCCCGAGTAGCTGGAACTACAGGCATGCGCCACCATACTCGGCTAGTTTTTTCTATATATTTTTTAGTTGTTCGGCTAATTTCTGTCTATTTTTAGTAGCAACGGGGTCTCGCTCTTGCTCAGGCTGGTGTCGAACTCGTGAGCTCAAAGGATCTACCCGCCTCGGCCTCCCAGAGTGCTAGGATTACAGGCGTGAGCCGCTGCACCCGGCCTATTTTCCTATTCTTGTTAACTTTTCTATTTCCATGTATATTTGATCATGTACACAATAATAGATGAGTTCAGTAGTATTAGTTGTCAATAAATAAATATGCATGGTCCATGGTCAAAAAACTTTTACTGTGAGGGGTTCGTGATCAAAAAAATTCAAAGAACCTGATTTAAAGGGCCTGCTCTCTTTTGAAGAGAGGAAAGGAATGCCAAGTAGTTCTACATTCAAATAAAGAGAAAGGATCAAGCATATTTTCAAGGGTGAGTTCTGTGTGTGGAAAAATCACGTTAAGCAGGAGAAAAGAAAGGCCAGATTTGGCAAGTCATTAGGAAGTCATTAAAAGAAATCAAAAGTGGGTTACGAGTCACTATCAGATGGAAGAAATTCATAAAGGTCAGTGCTTCCCCGATGTGTCTGTCGGAGTCACCTGGTCAGAGCCACAATAACAGGCTGAAACAGCTGTCACGTTTTAAGGTGTGGAAGTTCAGCTTTGAAAAGGCTCCATCCTAGATGCAAATTTGAGCTTTCTTTGGTGGTGACTTAATAAATAGATTAATAGATACGAGAATTTTAATCTTGACCACTGTTTAATCTAACCCTAGCTTAGTCCTAGATGGCTTGAATTTAAAAACAAAAAACCAAAAAAAAAAAAAAAACAACAACCAAAAAATACCAAAATTCCTTAAATTAACCCTGAATGTTCATAAATCAGATCAAAAAGCTTCACAGAGGGTTCTAGTCTGGGCAAGAAATAAGGACATTCTACGATTCTACCACTCCACCCTGTCTCTCCCATGGGAAGAAACTATAAAACCTGGATAGGATCCATGAAGCAGCTGTTTGAGAACTATGGCAGGCAGATTCTAAGATGTCCCAGATGATCCAACCTCCCGGTCAATTCACACCCTTGTGTAATCCCCTCCTCTTCAGAGTGGGCTGGACCTAGTGACTTGCTTCTAATCAATAATATATGACAATGGTGTTGGGATGCCACTACTATAACTAGGTTGTAAAAGATTGTGACCTTCTGTCTTGGTAGCAGACTCTCTCTATTGCCTTCAAAGCTTGCATGCTTCCAATGAAGTAAGCTGCCATGTTGGAGAGTCCCACATGGCAAAGGAATAGGGGCGACCTCTAACCAAAAGCCTGCAAGGAACCCGCAGCCAAACAGACCACAAGGAACTAAATCCTTCCACCAACCATGCGAGCTTGGAAGCCGATCCCTCCCCAAGCAAGCCTTCAAATGACTGCAGCCCAGCGAACACACCGATTGCACTAGCTCAACACAGATCCTGAAGCAGAGGGCCCAGGTAAGCCATGCCCCAGTTCCTGCCTTGTCCCACGGAAACTGTAAGATTATAAATGTGTGTTGTTTTAAGCTGCTAAATTTTTTGGTAATCTGTTAAACAGCAATAAGTAAGTAACATGAGAACTCTGAAAAGTAAATAGTAGACAGTGGATTGAGGAAAGAGATCAGAGTTTGAAGTACCGCTGAACTGGCATTGAGTTTTCCTTTTCATTCTCTCCAGTTCCCCCAGACTGGATTCAGGAAAGCAGAAATTCAAATTCAAACCACAATGAGATACCACTATACACCTATTAGTATGGTTAAAATTTTTTTAAACTACTAACAATAAGTGCTGGCTAGAATGTGGAGCAACTAGAACTCTAATACTTTGCTGGTGGGAATGCAAAGTGGTATAGCCACTCTGAAAAAGAGTTTGGTAGTTTCTTATAATTTTGAATGTACACTTTACCATATGACCACAGTCCTACTCCTAGGTAGTTATTGTAGAGAAATGAAATTTTCTATTCACATGAAAACCTGTATACAGGTTCATATGGTCAAATTCTGAAAACAGCCCAAGTGTCCTTCAATGGGTAAATGGATACACTAACTGCGGGACGTGCACACAGTGAAATAATAGTGCTTGGCAATAAAAAGGAATGAACTGTTGATGCATATACCCTGGATGGGTCTCAAAGGCATTATGCTGAGTGAAAGAAGCCAGGCTTAAAAGGTTACGGACATTTACATGACATTCTCAAAAAGACATAACTGTAGTGCCAGAGAACTGATTGGTGGTTGCCGGGGGTACATGGATAAGGCTGGGGAGTGACTACGAAGGGCCAGCGGGAGGAGCTTTTTTTTTTTTCTTTTTGTAGAGACGGGGTCTCCGGGGTCTCGCTCTTGCTCAGGCTGCTCTCAAACTCCTAAGCTCAAGTTATCCTCCCGCCTCAGCCTCCCAGAGTGCTGGGATTACAGGCCTGAGCCACTGCACCCGGCCAGCAGGAGAAGTTTTTTGGGGCATGTTCTGTGTTCTGATTACGGTAGTGGTTATACTAACCTATTCGTGTAGTAAAAATTCACATGTACTACAACAACAAGTCAATTGCATTGTAGACTAATTTAAAAATATTTAAAAAACTTCACAAAGCTAGTTTAGTGCCTTCAGGTCTGTAGATATTAGAGTTCCCATAAGCTGACCTTGATTGCCAAGGACTTTCCTAAATCACAGCCAGGAGCACTATCTCCTACTGTAAACTCAGAGCACTAAGAACACTCGCCCTTCCCTCTGACTTTTCTTTTCATTTTCTACCCACGGGCAAGCTGAAAAACACAGAGATCCCAGTCAGAAGGTACAGCCCGTCCATTCTTTACTCAACGGATTCTTGCTGAGCATGTTCCAGCTGTGAGGCAGGGAGACAATGGTGAATAAATTGTGATGCATTCCCTTACCAGGTTCACAGTGTGATGAGGGAAATTAGCTCTGTCTGGGAAAGGCAGAAAATGTTGCATAGAGCATAAAAGGTGGCAAAAGGCATTCCAGGGAGCATGGGAGCATTTTATATTTGAGTAATGTTTCCTGAGATTGGGGGACAGAGGATGTATAGAGAGAAGGGACATTAACCTGGGGTAGGAAGGTTAGTATCAACTGCGAGTGTTCTTATAAATCACAACAAAAAATTTGGACTTTAACCTATCAGTCAGGGATTGTACTTTCAAATGCTTAATGCTGGGGCAGATAATATAAATGAATAAAGTAGCCTGGGTGGAAACTATGAGGCACTGTAGGGAGTTTTTGTCTAAATGCAACAGCTGCTACTTACTGGTAGCTCCATCTTAGGCTGCCATCCAGAAATTCTGGCCCAGTGCTGCCTGATGTAATTTTCCAAGAGAAGCTAAACATACTTTTATGTATGGTCTCCTTATTTTTAAATGTTAGCATGAGTATATTTCAGCAAATTTAAGCCATTGATTACAGGATGCATCATTATTTTATGTACCAGTAAGAAAGAAAACCACCACCAAACTATGATACACTTTGTCAATTTTGAGACACATCCCAATATCAGAGATGCTAAGATGTGAAAAAATGTGCACCTCAGAATCAATAAAATGCAATAAATTCTTATTTTCTCAAAACACTGTATAGACTGCATGGATTCAGTTTGAGGCTACCAGATTGCAAACTGTTTAAATCAAGAGGAACCTGAAGGTAATCTGATTAGATTCAGGCTGTAGAAGATCACTCTGGGGGTCTGACGGTGATGAATTGGGGAAAAGTCGGCAACAGGAAGATCAGGGAGGAGGCTCCTGCAATAATCCAGGAGAGAGATGGTAAGGGCTGAATTAAAGCCACAGCAGTGGGGACTGAGACGAGGGAGGGGCCAAATATAAAAGTTTTATGTAATAAACCCCATAGGTCTCAGACTGAGCATCGGGAGGGAAGGAGACAGAAGTATCAAGGAAGATTCCAAGGTTGCTAGTTTGGAAGAATAGAAGGATTCATCATTTATTCAACAATACGTGCTGAGTATCTACCATGGGCCAGGCACTGTGCGAGGTGCTAGGCAGACAAGACAGACACTGTCCCTGCCTTCTTGTAATTCACAGTCTAGGAGGTGATGCCATTAACTGCAGTAGGGTATTGAAGGGTACGAGGGTTGACACGAGGGGCGGCAGGTAAGTTTATAGTGAAGAAAAATAAGTTCTGTTGGGGGTGTGCTAAACATGAGTGCCTGTGAGACCTCACTGCTGAAATGTCCCATTGGCAGTAGAAGCCTGGGTTTAGAGCTCAGGAAATAAATCAGGTCCGAAGAGGCAGATTAAGGAGGTCATCAGGTTACCAACAATAGCTGAAGTGATTAGAGAAGATAAAATAGCCAGGGAGAGCTTGTAGGGTAAGGAGGCTATACAGGGGCAAAAGCAGACGCTGGGGAATAAGACAGTAAAGAGAATGAGAAGAGGAAGGAGCAAACAAGGAGGCTAACAAAGAAGCAATCTGCAAAGCAGGAAGCCGAGCAGAGAGGGGTATCTGTAAACCAAGGGACACTGAAATTATCATACAGTTTGCCTATACCTTTACCTAGAATCACTGCATAGAAATGATTTACCTTGGCAATGTATAATTCAGATTTTTCAGAGTTATGAGTGTTTTGCATGAATTCCAAATAGGCTTATCAGAACTGCTTCTTATTTAGAGAGCTGTGATATTTTTAAATATTGCCACAATCTGTTCCTTTATCTTGTATGTGCTTGTGTTTTGCATGTATCTCAGCTTGACATCTAGCGCTGGAGTCAATGGCAGAGCAATGGTAATTCCTTATTTTCCTTCTGCAGGAGCTACAATCTGCCATTCCAAGACAAAAGTAAAATGAAGAATATACGTTTATGCAACTCCCTCTCACGTCATAGCATGGGAATTGGGCCAAACTGATGGAGGCACAGATGATAGAGTTGTGCTGCAAGACCATCATGAGGTTCTCAGCCCAGAGCCCTGTAACAGGTGAGCCTGTGGCTTGGTAAGATACTCCGATCCTTTGGACTTATTCAGAAAGGCCTTCAGAGATCTCCATTTTAAAGGAGAGGAAACCAGACCTCTGGTTAGGGAGAAGTTAGGTGGCCTCCCCAAAGTCACAGTCTTGTGACTCAGTGGCCAGTACTCATTCCATTACATCAAGGTGACCCAATTCTACCCTATAAATGTAATGTATATTAAAGCATGGTAAACTTCATACATAAAAGAGCTGGGCCAAACAACTAAACAAACAGAGGAAGCAGGTTAACTTTCAATCATATGTCCACGCCTACCCAGATCTCACTCGATTTATCTGGTCCATTAAATGCTCTTACCCTTCCCTCTACTCAGCAGTGTCACCAAAACAAAAGAATGCTGGGACATATCAATAAAGCAATGCCATAAGCTGATGATTTCAAATATTTGGAAAGAATGAAAAAAATAATTATAAGCAAACTGAGCTATCTCAGTAACATAGTGAAACTTCACTAATTTACACCAGCGAGATAGACTGTCATTCTTACTCAGTGAAAAGTTCTATTTACAAAGCAGTTTTTATTTTTTATTTTATTTATTTATTTTTGAGACAGAGTCTCACTTTGTTGCCCTGGCTAGAGTGAATGCCATGGCGTCAGCCTAGCTCACAGCAACCTCAGACTCCTGGGCTCAAGCGATCCTCCTGCCTCAGCCTCCCGAGTAGCTGGGACTACAGGCATGCG
>CAUYSK010023756.1:0-18218 GCA_963575035.1 Avahi laniger | reverse complement strand
TCCTGGAAAGGGCTAGAACACATTCTACTAAGCGAGGTATCCCAAGAATGGAAAAATAAGCACCACATGTACTCACCATCAAATTGGTATTAACGGATCAACACATAAGTGCATATATAAGAATAACATCTATTGAATGTTGGGCAGGGGGGAGGGGGAAGGAGGGAGGAGGGAGGAGGGGACGGGTATATGTATACACAAAGAGTGCAATGCGCACCACGCAATAGGATGGACATATTTGAAACTTGGACTGGGGGGGGGGGCGGGGGGCACGGGCAACACACACAACATAAACATCTGTACCCCCACATTATGCTGAAATAAAAAAAAAAGAGCTCGTAAAAATATTCAAGATCTATTGAAGAAGCCATATAAAATACTTTATATTAGAAAATATGATTGCAACATCTTAATTTTTAGTTTTAACAATCTATATTTCCTCACCCTTCTGTGTGTGTGTGTGTGTGTGCATGCATGAGTGTGCACCTTTCTCTATTTCCCCAAAACCAGGAAAATAAGTGATTGGACACATATTTAACAAATAGAGTTGTTTTCTTTTTTTTTTATTTTCAGCATATTATGGGGGTACAGATGTTTAGGTTACATATGTTGCCCTTGCCCCCCCCCCCACCGCTAAGTCCGAGTTTCAAATATGTCCATCCTTCGGGTGGTGCGCATTGCATTTGGTGTGTATGCATATATAGGGTTGTTTTCTTTTGGAAGATGGTGATAATTATGAGAGTTGTTTAAATGGAATTGATGGGAACTAGGGTACGATTGCCCTCAGCACATATAACATCATTACAACATTTAGATGTGAAGCTCTTAACAAGTGATAGGAAGAAAATATCTTCATAAAATTAACAAATACATTAATTTATCACAATCAAATTTAACACATTCAAAGCATTAAACATTAGATATCATATACATTCAATTTGAATTTGGAAATTTTGTTTATGTAGAACTTAAAACATTATGTAATTTGGGTTTTATCATTTCAGAGATTCAAGTGACCATAAAGGGATTTATCAGGACAAAAATATGCCATTGAAAGTTTATTCCTGGTTGACTTGAAGATAGAGAAACAGGGAGAAAATAAACATATTTTCAATGTTATATAATGTGATTAGGACAAGATATGGAATTTGCCTATGAAAAATATAAAAGAAAGGAAAAGATGGAGACAACCTTAGTAATGGGTACACTGATTTATAACTGGGTTCCTGATGGATACAGGCAGAACTGTTGAGAAAATCATATTTCCTTAAGGTTTAATTATGTAGAAACACTGCAACCCTTTCCAAATATTTGTTATTAGTGTGTCTTTCAAAGAGCTTTTTAGAAGCTTTGTAATTTCCTAATGCAAGATCATCTTTCCTACAAGTTGACACACCTCTCCTGCCTGAATACCTGAGAGTCTCCTATTACCTCCTGTGTGCCCTACGCTCCACCCATTCTGAGAATCATGACGTCTTTGTCCCCTTTTCTCACAAAGCCTTTCTCGGAAAGGGTCTTGGGTGGTGCTCTAGGCACAAGACAGCCCGTAATTTTCCATAAGGCATGTGATAGTCCCAGCCCCTGATTGGTGAGCAGTTTCTTCCTTTCTTCCTGCAGTGTAGGTTTTTCAAAAGATCTTTAAGATTATTAATAAAAATTTTTTAATTCTGAGTCTGTGATCTTTCCACAATAGTGAGAATAAGTAAGCTTGGAGAAAGGGGCAATAAGATAATATCTCATGTTTTGACATGTCAAGTTTTATTATTTTAATGAGATATCCAACTGGAGATGTCTTATTTGATAAAGGGGCTATAGAACTAGATTAGATTTTAAATCTATGGCAATGAAGTTTGATTCTATAATGTCATAATACAATTGTGTGAAATAATTCAGAATTTCTGATTGTTGTTAAAAATAAATTAGATGGTCATTTGCCTCAGGACATTTAAGTGTTGTTCATTTTAAAAAACCAGTTAATGAAATGTGCTTGCATCATCACGATCTTTACTAAAAATAAATCTTAAAGAAGGAACAGCACATATACACTTGAACTTTGCTTCTTAGCATATACTTTAAGATATCACAAATTTTATCTGATGTATTTTCTTATAGAAACAAAAATTTGATTTTTTTTTTTTTTTTGAGACAGAATCTCGCTTTGTTGCCTTGGCTAGAGTGAGTGCCGTGGCATCAGCCTAGCTCACAGCAACCTCACACTCCTGGGCTCAAGAGATCCTTCTGCCTCAGCCTCCCAGGTAGCTGGGACTACAGGCATGTGCCACCATGCCCAGCTAATTTTTTCTATGTATATATATATATATATATATATATATATATATATGTTTTTAGTTGTCCAGATCATTTTTTTCTATTTTTTTTGGTAGAGACGGGGTCTCGCTCTTGCTCAGGCTCTTCTGGAACTCCTGACCTTGAGCAATCCACCCGCCTAGGCCTCCGAGAGTGCTAGGATTACAGGCGTGAGCCACCGTGCCCGGCCAATAATTTGATTTTTTTCTGTGCTTTTTTTCTCTTGCTAGATTCAGCAGTATCTTTATTGAATATCTGAGATATATGAAATGTAATAAATATTGTTGTTCTCAAATAGAATTTTTACTGGTATCATGTTAAAGGAAGCAATGCCACAAAACGTTTTTGAGGCAGAAAGGAATACTTTTAAATCCAAAAAAATTATCTGAACAGATGATTCATTTGGAAACATGCAAACTGTCATTGTTTTTATTTTATTTGTTTTACAGAATTTGACAACTTGATTAAATACAATTTTGAAATATAAATTAACAAATTAATATAATATTTTTATGCTTCCTATATTATTTTGACTCCTAGTTAATTCATAGATATTTGGGGGAAAGGGTTTAAATTAGGCCTCACCTTCTTGATAATGTAAATCTCTGTTTTTACCATGACAGAAGTGGGATATAAATTACTTTTTCTTCATGCTTTAAAAACATAAAAAGGTCAAAACATTTTATATTCCACTTTACATCCTCACATAGGTAAATATATGTTCAATGGAATATCTTTGAATTTTATTTTTTAATTAATTAAATTTTTCTGGAGCAAACAATACTTGGCACATGTAAATAATGAGCATTTTACCGCTGAGATTTAATTGGTCTTCCTGGATCCTACGTTTCTTTTGTATTTACTTCCCTGGCCCCTGCCAAATTTTCCTAAGATATTTACTTAAGTGATACAAGGGACTAAGCAATACAAAATATGTACCGCTACAAAATTTGACTTCTTTGATGGTTCACTGTAAGCAAAACTGAGAAAAAGGATATCTTATAATTTCTACTATACATGGTATTTAATTGTTTAAAACTTATTCAAAATCGTAAATGTATAAAATTTTTAGAATGGAAACAAAATTTGAGGTGGAACCATATTCTACTAAAAATAATTTATTTTCTTGAAATAACTGCCTTTTTTCTTATAGGACAAATTTATTCACTACTTGAATATAAGTAGGTTATAGAAAATTATTCCATTTTGCTTTCATGTAAGAAAGATTATAAATCAATATATTGTAAAATTTTAATAAGCATTTATACTTACCTAAAAAATTTCAAGGTAAAACTAACAGTGACTATGTATTTAAATATAGATATTGCTTCATGTTTCTTTTATTTGTTAATTATATGAAAAATGACTTATAATTGAAATGATAAATAACATATGCAGAAACATCAGAAGGCTTTGCCATGATCAACAAGGCCCTATATGATCTGGTTCCAACGTACCTTTAAAATCTTTCTGCTCCAGACACACTGGCTTTCCTGCTGTTTGAACGTGTTGGACTCATTCCTATTTCCAGGCCCCAATTCATTACATGTGATTTAGCAGATGACTTTACACTTTATCCCTTAATCTAGTTTCAATGCTAGAATTATAGGGACTATATATATTTCTTCATAGTTTTCAAATACAGCAACATATATAGGCACCCACGCATGGATGTATCATGCATACACATGTGTGCACACACACAAATACTTTAGATCTAATAACTCCTAAATTCTTCATACAACTATTTCTAATAAAGATAAATTATCTGCCCAGTTTCTTCTTTATTAAAAATGTATTTAAGAAGCTCACAGATAAATCATTAAAGAAATAGGAAAATATTATATCCTTAATTCACTGTGTTATTAAATCATGTCAAAATAAAGAGAGTTAACACAATAATATTTTAACTTTATATTTATATAATCAGCTAAATTCAATTTAATGATTATGTTTAGATCTTACTACACGAGTGAAAATAATATTTTCTACGTTTCATGTAGCCAGTCCATTAACAAATTTATTAGTACTGAGATGTTAGTGATAAGATATCCTAAGTTTAAATTATTAAACCAGTAAAAATTTTATTCATCGAAACAAGCTCCCAGACTTAGAAATGAACCAGAGCATAGAAAAAGTTCTCGAAACATTTTATAATGCTCATAGATATAATACAAAATCCTGATAATGACAGTGCCATGAAGAAACCTATAGACCCATGATTTACAAGAATATAGATTTTAAAATAACAATATATTTAAGTAGATGTTATTAAACAGCATTTTAACAAAATAAAATTAACATAGTACAAGAATAAAATATCCTAGCACTCATGGTTGGTTCAGTAATAGAAAATATAATAAACAATTCATTTAGTCAACATATTTTTATTGACTACCTATAATATGCCTGGCCCAATTAAATGCCCATGGAATACATGTACAAAACTATCTTCCCTCATGAGACCTGTATTTTAGATTAGGGAGAGAGAAAATGATATTAAGCATAATATTTAATTTGTATAGTAGGTTAGAGGGTGATAAGTCCTTTCGAAAAATAGAGAAGGAGAGGACATACAGAAATTATCTACATTACTTAATTTGATGATAATAAAAGTATAAATGTTGAGAGACCAAATTTAAGAAAACCTTATACTGAAAGGCATTTGGAAAATGAGATAATTATCTCAAATATACAGAATATTGGTAAAATAGGAATACAATGATAATGTTCTTTTTATTTTTTATTTTTTCAGAATATTACAGGGGTACAAATATTTAAGTTACATATATTGCCTTTGCCCCACCCAAATCAGAGCTACAAGCGTACACATCCCCCAAACAGTGCACACCACACCCATTAGGTGTGAATGTATCCATCCTCTCCTCCCCCCTTCCTCTTGCCTGATATCCAATGACTATTTCTACCATATGTGCACATAAGTGTTGATTAATTAGTACCAATTTGGTTCTATCATGAAAATATCTTCATCCCAAATTAGTAATCAATAGAATTATTATAGATTAATGTATGTGACTTGTAGCCTTTAAAATTTTTTGTCTTGACAATTAATAATAATATTTTTTTGTCCTTTGTGATAATAGTGGATTGAACTCAGGTTCTTTTTTAGCCTATATAATTTGTTCCATCCTTTTATTTTTAATCTTATTTTAATTCATTTATTCAATAATTATTTGTTGAAAGCCTACCAAAAGCCAGGAGCAATACTTTTAATTAAGAATGTCAGTGAGTAAAACAGACACAAACAATAATTATCATTAATAACTGAATCATAAAATGTCAGAACAATCAGAATCACAAAAAATAATAAAGGAATGTAAAACTCATGGCTTACCATTTAAAATAGATTGCTCAGAATAAGCTCATTGTAAAGGTGACATTTTAGCAAAGATTTAAGGAGGTAAGGGAATTTTTCATGATGATAGCTAATCTAAAATTGTACCAGACAGAGGAAACATCAAAATTAAGGTCTATAGGCAAGAGAGTATCTACTAAGATTAAGAAAAAGAAAAGAGGAAGTGTGGTGGTAGCAAGTATGTGTTGAGTCATAGTAGAATGTGAGCTCAAAGAGATAATGGTAGGAGTATGGGGAATGCTTTTTGCACAATCCTTGTGTGTTATTATGTGGATTTTGGTTTTTACCTTAAGCAAGATGCAGAACCATTGGATAGTTTTAAATGAAGGAAAAACAAAACCAGGCTTATATTTTAAAAGAATCTCTTTTATTTTTAAGTACATACCGAAGAGGATAATGTTAGAATTGGTGAAACAGGATTTTATTACAGAAAACTACCTGAGAGATGATGATGGGTAGAAAGTACTAAGACATTAATTGAATTTCTAAGAAATAATGTGATTCTGCTATATTGTGAAAGTAGATCAAGTAGTATTTCCTGGAATATTGAATTTGGTATGTGAGTGAAAATGATCAGATACTGAGCTGTAACACTTAAAGAATGGGCTGTCATTAGCCCAGAGGGATAGATTATGTTTGGAATAAATTTGGGAGGCAAAAACAAAAGTTCAATTTGAATTTAAAATGTTGAAGTTCATTAGACCTCCGAGTAGAGATGTTGAAGAGAGAACTGGATATAGACCAGGATTTAGCAAACTGAATATGAGCTATAAATATAAATTAGAGAGTTAATCAGAATTTAGGTAATTTTTCAAGGTATCACAAAAGGAGTCAGTTTAGTTAAAGCAGAGAAGACAACCAAGGATTGAGTCTTGGGACTGGATCTTGAGACAAAGCCCTTAACATTGACATGGAAAAATTGAGTGAAAAGGAATAAATAATTAGTAAGGTAGTAACGCAACCATGTGTATGTGGTATATTAGAAATCAACTGTAAAAATGAGGAGAGAATGATGAACTTTGACCAATACTTCAAATGAAACAGTACATCAAATTATCCATTTGATGTAGAAATTATGAAGTTATTGATGACCTCAGCATGAACAGTGGAAGTTCATGCTGAGGTCATCAATCAAGGCTTACTTTTAATGGGTTTCAGAGAGAATTAGAATACAAAGATTATAAACAGCGAATAAAGATATTTCTTTTATTAGAAACAATGAATAAAGCTGTTTCTTTTAAAGAAATTTTGATGCAGAAAGGAGCAGAGAAGTGGAACATTACCTGGTAGAAAAGTAAGTAAATAATGGCATATTAATTTTTGTTATAAAGTTGGAAAGATAACAGCATATTTCTATGTTGAATAAATTATATAATAAAGAGGAGAAACTAACAGAGCGTGAGAGAGCGAATAATCTTTGGAGCCACTTCTTTAAATAACTGAGAAAGGATGAAATCTAGTATATAAGCAGAGATACTGGCTTCATATAGAGCATAGATGGTTCACTATAGTAATAGGTGGGAAGGTAGATAATTTGAGTACAGATGGTAGAGTGTTGGTAAGTGAAGTTGTGGGAGTTTATGGAAGTTTGCTTCTGCTTGTCTTATTTATTTATTTATTTATTTTTTTCAGTAAAGTAAGAAAACTTGATCAGTTGAAAGTAAGCATGAAGATATGTTATAAGGTTTTAGGATCGATAAAAGGTAAAATAATTATCTAAGGAAATGGTAGAATATACGGTTAGAGAAAAAAACAGTATAATTAGTGTGTGTTTAGTTACCATTTCATGATCATGGTTATGAGTTAAAGTGGGGATTCTCAATATAACTTTTTTTTTTCCTATAGCTACATTCAGTAACATGGGTATGGGTGTGGAGTAGGTGGAATGATATTTAATTAGAGTTGTGATTTTAGGAAGTGAAATGATGATACAAGAGTCAATCTGAGGGTGGGGAAACTGAGGACATTGGTAAGGAAGTGATTATGGTGCTGGATTATGGAATTTAAAATGAATACATAGAAAAGAATCAGGATGGTGAAAAGGTAACGAGATCAACAGACTGAATATCTTAGTGGGGAAAGGACTTTCGATTAAGGTAGCAGAGGGTGTGAGAGTGTACATGGGTTTATGAGCATTATTGAGATAAACCCAGTGAAATTTGTGGAAGGATTGTAGTTACTGGGATAACAACAGTTTAGAATATGACTGTGGGGGTGTATGGTTGAAACTGGATGATGGGCAAGACCATGGAAGGAGAGTTCAAGGAAATGAGAGGCTATAGTGTTGGGAGGGTCATCCATGTGTATATCAACATCACTGAGAATTAAGGGAGGCATCACATTAGAAAGATCAGAGTGATCCAGAAACAGAAATTCTTGACAAATTTGGGAGAATAACTCTGGTAATTAACAGCAATAATGAAAGGAAATCTAACCCTAGACTTTTAGGTGGTATATTCTTTTAGTTGAATTAAAGTTATTTGACACAATTTAATGAGACCCTTTTTTATTCTTTTAATATTTTTCACTAGCATTTTTCTCTGTTCTCTGTTTTTTTTTTTTTTTTTTGACAAAAATAAACTTACCAAGGTTCGGCTTTACTCTCCAGAACTTGTGGAGTCTCATGGATTATTTTCTACTTCTAATGTTTGAGTAATTTATCCCAGACTTTTATTGTGGATTTTTGTGTGGTGAAGATTCTGAGGGCTTGAATGCTTGTGGATATTTGGGATACATAATGACATTTGACGGGTGATTTCACAAAATACCAAACTACAGAATTAATTTGTTTTTTTTCCTTGAATACTTTAAAACTATCATTCCATTATTGTTTTACATATAGAATAGCATTCAAAATTCTTATATAAATATGGATTTTATTCTTCTGTAATTGATGTATATTTTCTCTTTAAACTTAGAATTAAATTTGTCTCTCATAGTCTCTCAGAATATTAGAATATGTATAGGTGGGTTTTGCTTTATTCCTCCTGTTTGTAATTCTATGAGTACATTCAATCTGAAGTTTTCCATCTGCCTTGAATTCTGAGAAATTTATCATTCTATCTTCAAATATTCCCTATTCTAATTTATATTTCTCTTCTGAGATGGCTATTATGTAAACAGCGTATTTCATACTGCCTTCTATTTTGTCTACGCTTGTTTTTATGTGCAGTTCATGGAAGGAATATCCTTAGGAATGTCACTTCATCTCTGCAGCTATCGTCAGCCCAAGGATTTTTGTTAGCAAATACCTACTGGGAAACTCTGGCTTCATGCTAAGCTTGCACTGGATAGTTTTCTCTTACTTTCTTAAGACCCAAGTCTGTGTGTTTGTGTGGAGCAAAAGATATTGCTATATTTTATTCAGCATTTTCAGGTGTTCTGTAGCTGGAGAAGTTTTCAGAATATATAGTCTGCTATTTTTCTTAGGTCTGTAAATCCCACTTATGTCTAACTTTTAGTATCGTAGATGAGAAGTTGAATCCTATGCTGATATTTTTTTCTTTTAAACATAACTCTTTTTTATACATAAACTCTTCTTTCTTATACATATATTTTTTTCTTTATCATATGAGTTCATAAATTCTAGCAAGAGACAGGGGATTTTTCTTAAGTTATTATATCTGACACTCAAACTTTTTAATCTGAAAATGTAAGTTTGTCATGTTGGGTACTTTATTCCTTTATTTATTTCATATTTTATTTATGATTTCTTTTTATTTAACCAAGAAATTTCCTTCAATAATTACTTATTTTAAAATATTATTTCTTATTTTCTACTTAAGCAATTATTTTATTCAGTGGCTGCTCATCTGTTGTTTTCATATCTTTTAGATCAATCTTCTTTTTTAAAATATTTGACCTTTGCTATAGGAGATGACCTCCAATTAACCATCATTTTGATTTTTCACCATGTTCATTCTTTTCTGTCATGAAATAAAGGAATGAAGTCTGTGAAATTTTCATGTTATCTTCCAGGAGATAATTTTCTGAGACATATTATTCTTATGTATCTTTCCAGAAGAGTTTGTCTTCTTGGTTCTGCAGTGTTCATTCCCATGACACTGGGAACTAATTCGTTACGCTTGTTCTTTTAATTCTTTAAATTAATCTTCCTCTCTTATCTTGATTTTAAATTGCAAAGCGGCAACTTGATGATTATAACCTTCAGATCAATTTCCAGTTTTTAAGTAGTTTTCTCTCAGTGACCCTCTATTCCAGAAATGGAAACTTCTCTGGTCCCACTGTCTGTTATTGCTATTGCTGTTGGTGTGGTTTTGATACACTGACTGAATCAAATATTTTAAAAATAGTCATGAAAACTCATGTACTTTATTATGTTTGCTCCTCCCAGAGCTTTCAAACAGCCTCTTCTATCCTTTGGGTCCTTTATGTCAGAAGATTTGAGGGTAGCACTATCTCTTAAAGCAAGAGATCATATTGCAAGATTGGTGAAGGGGACTAGTCATGGTACAGGCAGAAGGAAACCAAATTTTGGCTCTTTATTTAAGAAGCTCAGAAACTGTTTCCTTAATAGTGCTATATCAGGTTCCCTGGATCCTCTATGTATAGGCAATGTGGGAGATACAAGTAATACTTTTCACTTTTTCATGTTATCTGCTTTATAAGATGTTAACTGAATGGGTTTTCCTTAATTAGTATATTTTCAGTATAGAATTTCTTCAAGCTCTTGCTAATAATTTATCATTTGTCTGTAGTTTGATGAATTGTTGGGAGTATTATTTTATATTTATAATTTCTCTGTAGATATTTTCATTGGAATTTTGGAGAGACTATACTAGAGACAATTGTTCAGATCTCCTTTGTGGAGAAGTCATAATTTTTTTTTTTTTTGGTACAGATATATTTGATCTTTGCTTTAGAACACAATTGTTTCATTTGGGGATAAGAATTCATAAACCCACATTTATTTAAACTTATATCTCTTAAATGTGACTTATATTATGATAATATTTGAATTTTTTAATGACTTGTTTTTTAACAGCTCATTCATTTCTCATATTTAGGAGCCAAAACAGATTACTTACAAATTAATAATATAAAAGGACTAAATACATTTTAGTGGGACATGTAAATGCCAGAGATATTTTCTAATTTCATAGAAATTATCATGGTCAGAAATTCTTAAATCCTGAAGATAAATACTAGAATATTTCATATTTAATTTCTCTAGAATTTTTATTTTCTAGAGTCAAAGGGAAATATCTAAAATTAGTGCCATACTGCTTTCCTGCAAACAAGATTGTTTATTTGGTTTGCTGGTTATTTTTAATAATAAAGGTGGTTAAAAATGTGGAAAAGGAGAGTAAAAATATAGATGGTGGAATGAAAAGGCATTATGTTTCTTTGCTATGATGCCGCCAGCCTCATTTACAATTCAATTTTGATTTGTACCTAACGCATTTCACACAAATACTCTCCCTTTATTTTCCTTTGCCAGATTCCATGGAAGTTCTAACCGCTGAATTAAGCCATTCTTAGCAGCAGACTACAATGACAGCCTAGTATCTCTAGGTGTTCCTGTATTCAAAACAAAAGAAAAACAAAAAGAAGCATTAGTGACAGTAAGTGAGAGGGTTGCCTAGGCATTGACTGCTGTTCTCTTACCATCATTTCTGCTGCTTACCAGTTGGAGATTCTAAGTACATGCCAGCAGATTCTGTTTAACTCACAGACACAGTCATAAAAATCAAAAAGGTAAGAAAGTGATTTTTATGCAAGTCTAGAGAAGCTAAGACCTAGTGAAACTGACATTGTGTTTTGGCTTTAAATTAATTCACAAAGTCAATAAATAAGTATAGAGATACATTATACATATAAAAATAAGCATGTGTGCTCACACACACACACACACACACACACACACTCCACCCATATTTGTTTCTTACAAAGAGTTTTGATGGGACGCTGGAGTTTTTGAATTGTGTTACTTTCATTTTAAACATACTTTCTCCTCATTTGTGATATACCACACTTATTGATTTGAAAACAAGTTCTTTTCTATTTCAAATCAGGCTCCTAAAGAAATTCATAATGATTATAAAATAGAATGAAATTAATATAAAATGGCTTATAACTTAAATGTGTAGTCATTTGGATACTTCAAGATAATTTGTTCCAGATTCCACGGTATTTTGAATCATTAAATCTAAAATATAACCTGCACTGTGGTTATGGTCACAAGTGCTCTGACAGCAGTCTTACTACTCACATTGACCATCTATCTGATCAATGAACTCAGCAAACTCACTGGATGTTGAATTGTGTTCCAATTATCTATGGCTTCATAACAACCGTCCCCAAAATTTAGTAGCCTAAAGAAAAATAATATTATTTTACTTCATTATTAACCTTGGCATAGTTCTGCAGAGGAATCTTTATACTCCAACGTAGCGTTGGCAGGGATCACTCAATGATAGTATTTAGCTTGTGGTCTGGATGGTCCATTGTGGCTTCACTCATATATCTGGTATGTTAGCAGGGGTGGCTGGAAGAACCAGACTCAGCTGGGCCTTTCTTTTTCTCCATGTAGTCTCTGGGCCCCTCATATGGTCTCTACATTAGGGTAGCTGTACTTCTTACATGGTGGCTGAGGGATCCAAGAGCAAGTGTTCTCAGAAACACAGGTAGGAGCTGTAAGCCTTCATATAACTCAGAAGTCTCAGAGTGCCATTACCAGTACATTATATTGGTCAAACAAGTCTCTAAGGCCAGTACAGATCAAGAAAAGGGATGTTAAAACTTACCTCTCAGTAGGAGGAGTGCCAATGAATTTGAGGCCATCTTTATTCTGCCACAGCTGTGTTAGTCCACGTGCCTACCTTCTATCTAGGATATCCTAGAGAAATAAATAGTTTTTTGTTTCTAACAACTGGGAACTTTAAAAAAAAAATCTATATTTCTGGAAAAAAGTCCTGGTGATACTTCCACGAATCAAAGGAATGCATAAGGTTAAATACTAAACCTTGCCTCTGAGGGTGAGAACATTATTAAGCAAAGCAAAGAGGATCCTGAATTATGAGATAGAAGGAACTACAGAAGAAGCAGTGAATAGAAAAGCAGTTGTCATGGTGAGTCTGAAAGACATAATGGAAGGAGAGAATGAAGAGGTAAATTAAGACATCATAAGATTAAACTCAGCAGTAGCAGAAAATTAGATCCCAGCCTACTCATCTGCTGCTTGGAAACGGTAGCCAATTCATTTTTTAAAGTAAGAATTGCTTTCCTAAGCAGCAACTACAGTTGTAGCGTTGGGTTACAGTTCAGCTGTGTATTTTATTTGCTGTTTGTTAATAATAATATAATTGTGTAAACTTTACTTAAAGGCTTAGTATTTTTGAGCTGTAATTTATATTGTCTTAATGATAGCAAAACTAGATTATAGCTGGAGAAGTTGAGAAAGCACAGCACAAATTGCAGCTTCCAGGTCCCTGTGGCTTGGATAGGATGGTCTCAGCACCAAGACAGAGTTTGGTAGTTGTATACTATGTAGTGGTATATAAGGGTCAGAATAAAGTGGTATATAGCAGTAAAAAATAAAAGGGTCATATGAAGGGAATAGCTTCTAGCCAATGGAGGAGCAGCAAATTTCAGAAACCACATGCATTTCTTTAACGATTTGGCTATCTGTGATATTAAAGTCATAAAGACAAAATAAAATGCAGATTCCTGTAAGCCTCAAAAATCGAGTGTCATTGATTAAACATTCTATTGACGCCCCCTAATGTTTCCTTGTTTACCTATATTTAGACCACTAGGTGGACAAAAAATGGCCTCTAAACTCCAACTATTGCCTCAGAGACCTGGCGCATGATCAAGGATTTCCCAGACCAGGAGCAGAAAGACTTCAGTTGAATTTCACTACAATAAATTTAAACTGACCAAGGACACACTGAAAAGCATCTTCTTAGAAATTGAGGTCATTGTAGACATTCAGAGTTTCCAGATTTGTAAAAATATATGTCCAATCAGCCAGTATAAGAATTAGAACATTACATCAAAAGTTTACTTATATATCTTCCAAATTATTAATTAATTTGGATAAAATGTTTCTGTACAATACCCTAATATTTAGTTGAGGTATCTACCACATGTCAAGTACTATACTGGGTATAATACATTGGATTTATTTTACATAACTAAATTCTGATGAGGACTTTTTTTAGCCTGGTCAATGAAATTGTTCTTAGGGAAAAACTAACTTCACTGGGTCTATATACTTTGAACCTAATTTGATCTAAAAGGCAGAACTCTGAGTGTTAATTAAATGCACTTAATAAAACATTTGTCAGATGATTCTCTTGAATTTTGATGGAGTTTAGAAAGTAGTGTTGAAAAATATAGATATGGAAAGGTTAAGAAGGTTAAGAATCATTGTGCGACAAGAGAGTTCACAAAATTAGAGACTTGACAAAGGTATTTTTAATAATGGTCTATGAAGATTTTCCTTATGGACTATAAAATTATTTCTTTTACTTCCTTCAGAAGGATTAAGCAGTACAGGGATAGGTGTCCAGGTCAAGAACTTTCTTTTCTTATGAATATTTAATCATATCATTGTCTTAAATTTTAAAAATAATTTATAATTTTCAAATTGCCTATAATGCTTCTTAATTAACATATTCAAAACACTTTTTAATAGACATCTTTCTAACTTCATAGAAAAGAAAACAGGCACAGAGAGGGACAAGGTTTCCATTTAATATCACAAAGCTAGGATGCAGATATATTAGTCATAAAGCCAGACATATTTTCGTCAGGGGTAGAACATTATGAGCTCATCCTCTGATATTTACCTTAAGACTCTCATTTAGCTATTCAATAATGATTTTTGTATAAGATCTGCCACTTTTTTAGGTAAACGGAAGTTTGTGCAGGTCTGGCAAGAAGAGCAGAAATAGGGTGCAGAAAGTGCCTTCTTCCTAACATTACAGAATTAACTTTCAAAATGCTTTTCCAAGAAATTTTATCAGAGTTGAAACCAAGTAGTTCACAGAGATCAGGAAAATAAGTATCACTCCAGTTAGTCCAAGAGAGGAATAAACACAACTAGTAACTAAGAGTGTTGTAAGAGATCAATAGTCAAATAGGAAATCATAATGTAATCCAAGCTTTACAAGAGTAGCTATTACCATCTCAGGGGATGGAAGTAACGTGTAGAAAGGATATTACTAACACCTAAAAGCTCAGGTTACTTGGAAGGAGTTGGAACAACAGTGGAGGCTCTCCCATGTGGAGCTGTGTCCACAGAAAGAAAGAATGTTAAGTTGAGGGGTCATACCACAGTAAAAGTGTAGTGAATACCAGAGATTCAGCCCTGAACAGAGAGAGTGAAGGCATGAAATTCCTGTCTTCCAGTGTCTTCCCAGTGCCTCCCATTTATAAAATATAATTTAAAGGAGAATATGGGCCGGGCGCGGTGGCTCACGCCTGTAATCCTAGCACTCTGGGAGGCCGAGGCGGGCGGATTGTTTGAGCTCAGGAGTTCGAAACCAGCCTGAGCAAGAGCGAGATCCCGTCTCTACTAAAACTAGAAAGAAATTAATTGGACAACTAAAAATATATAGAAAAAACTAGCCGGGCATGGTGGCGCATGCCTGTAGTCCCAGCTACTCGGGAGGCTGAGGTAGTAGTGTCGCTTGAGCCCAGGAGTTTGAGGTTGCTGTGAGCTAAGATGACACCATGGCACTCTAGCCTGGACAACACAGTGAAACTCTGTCTCAAAAAAATAAATAAATAAATAAATAAATAAAAGGAGAATATGCAAAGTCACCAAGTAAATGTAGTTTTTAGGAACGTGGACAGAATAGGGGAAGTACTAAGACTGACAAATGTGAAATCAAATAGACACACAAAAGGGCAGATAATTGTATATAATCTAAAAATTGTGGCCCATTGTCTATTAAGTATTCACTGGCTAAAATTTGTTTTATTTATAGATATTCTTTAAAGTAGTGTTTTGAGTAATTCATCAATGTTGGTTGTTTCAATTACATTTTATACTTCAAATAATAAGAGAAAAAATTTTAGACTATATCCCAAGAATCACTACATTCTTGGTAGATAACCATATAACTAAAGTCTGATTTTGTCAATTAACTATAATTTAGGACCTTAGTCAATTAGCCTTAATTTAGGTCATCAGTGGATGATTTGTGCCTTCAGATTCAGAGAGCAAGAAGTTACAGCATCTGGTCATCTTCAGCCTGGTGTCATTGAATGACACCATTCAATGAGAGAGAGAGAAAGAAAAAAAAAAGAGAGAGCAAATGGATACTTCTGGAAACTAGAATTATGATATGATGAGATACAATAAAAGTAAGACAGAAAGAAAGAAAGAAAGAAAGAAAGAAAGAAAGAAAGAAAGAAAGAAAGAAAGAAAGAAAGAAAATATCCAAAGCTTAAAACATGGAAGATCATGCCAGAACAGAACAATGATATAGTGGTTGAGGGCGGGTGTTGGAAAGGAAGAGGCGGACAGGAGAAGGGCCATGGAATTTAAATTGAAAGGCCACATCTGAAGTTTTATTGATTACCTTGACTAAGGAAAGGCGACTCTGCTCTCACATAAAGGAAGGGATAAAGGAAAATGAAGGGTGAAAAATAGCGCTACCAACCACTGTCTATTGCTTATTCTCTCTATTTAAGACCTCACCTTAAGATACACATCCTTCTCTACCCTTCTTACACAATATTTAAAGGAAGCAAAATAAATTTTCATGCATTATGGTACCTCAACATTTATACCTATATATTCTGTGCTAATGAAGTTGTCCTTTCTTCATAAAACGTCATAGAAACTAGCACATTTTTCCTGCATAAACAAACCTCAAATTTTTCTTTTCAGCCATGGTTTCTTTCTGTACAATCTGTGATGAATATAATCATGGAGTTTTCATCAATTTAGGAAACCTAGTCCTTTGCTAATCGAAGTTCTTTTCTGGAAGATCTGTCATTCTACCATAATCCACTTCCCATTCTAAAGCTTCTTTAATTGTTCTGTTTGGACCCAGTGATACATGGCATTTAAATCATAAGATAAGAAACTGATAGTTGAAAAAAATTGAGTTTGGAGAAGATATTGGAATGGCATAGTCTTGTACTAGTTAATTTTAGCTAGAAGAAAGAAGAGATTGTTAATATATGTTTCAAACTATCCAGGAATAAAATTTACCTCTTAGAAAAAGAATAACATAATGGTAACCTTAGACCCATGGATATTCATAAAGTCTTCAAAACAACAGAAAGTAATCTAAAAGTGTTAATATCCGTCAGTCTTCTAGGAGTAAGTTCTAACACAAACAAATTGAGTTTAGATGAAAACAAACAAGAAATTACACAATCAGGTAGTCAAAAATGGTGTTAAAATGAATGAAAAAGTGTAATATAAAACAGGTCTATTTACCACACTCTAACAAAATTCGATTAGTCCTTCTAAGCTAATCTCATTTATCTTATTCTTGTAATTATCTATCAATTTAATTTGCCATGTAGCACATCCTACCACTCAATCCTACAAACTCTTCCACCCCAAACTTGGGTTTTTAAGTGGATGAGAGGTTTTGTTGTTGTCATTGTTGTTTTTAATGGAGAGAGGAAAATTGGAGATCACTATTCTAGATCTTCAACTATAGTAAAAAATTCAATCAACAGAAAATTATTCTTCTTTATACCACTAGTTTTAGTTTTCGACTTATAAAACTGCCAGAAAACAATCTAAATAAGTCTGTAATAGTTTCTACTGATGCCTGTGTTTTCGAAAACAATTGGATGTTGGTCGGGATGATCTATCAACTTTAAGTATTAACAGCTAGGAATTCTTTTATGCATGCAGTATTTGAAAAATATCCAAAGATCAATTGTAAATTCATAGTTGAAGCCTGAATTTTATGTCCATAATAAATTTTTCACAAGTAAAAATGGGGCTAGATAAAGAAGATATGTAAGGAATTTGTGATTTAATGTTTTGGCTTTTAAGAGAGTGAGAGTTAGAGTGAATGAGAGACAACTCTTAGGAATTGTGTTCAGTTCTATGCAAAGTGACATAAATGAATTAAAGTGAATTCTAAGAAGAGGGACCAGGACAGTGAAGACATTCAAGGCTATGGTGTGTGCAGGATATTATATTAATATAACAGAGGTATTTACATTTTGGAAGAGATAAATAAGATGGCATAGGAAATATCTCTTCAAAGTTCTTGTAAAGCCACCTGTGGAAAAGAGTCCTGTGTGACTCCAGAGCTAGAGTAAGGATAAGAGAATAGAAGTTTTAGAGAAGAATATTTCTGTTTAAAAAACAGAAGAGGCTGGGCACGGAGGCTCACGCGTGTAATCTTAGCTCTATGGGAGGCCACGGCGGGCGGATTGTTTGAGTTCAGGAGTTCGAAACCAGCCTGAGCAAGAGCGAGACCCTGTCTCTACTAAAAATAGAAAGAAATTAATTGGACAACTAAAAATATATAGAAAAAACTAGCTGGGCATGGTGGCACATGCCTATAGTCCCAGCTACTCGGGA
>CAUYSK010023755.1:0-17584 GCA_963575035.1 Avahi laniger | reverse complement strand
TAGAAAGAAATTAATCGGACAACTAAAAATATATAGAAAAAATTAGCCGGGCATGGTGGCGCATGCCTGTAGTCCCAGCTACTCGGGAGGCTGAGGCAGGAGGATTGCTTGAGCCCAGGAGTTTGAGGTTGCTGTGAGCTAGGATGACGCCATGGCACTCTAGCCCGGACAACACAGTGAGACTCTGTCTCAAAAAAAAAAAGCAAAAAAAACCCACAATGAGATATTGCTTAACTCCAGTGAAAATGACTTTTATCAAAAAGTTCCAAAACAGCAAATGTTGGCGTGGGTATGGAGCAATAGGAGCACTCACACACTGCTGGTGGTACTGCAAATGAGTACAACCTCTATGGGAAGTAATATGAAGATACCTCAAAGAACTAAAAGTAGAACTACCATTTGATCCAGCAATCCCTCTACTGGGTATTTATCCAAAGAAAAAAAAAGACATTCTGTAGTAAAGACGTCTGTACTCAAATATTTATAGCAGCACAGTTCACAATTGCAAAGATGTGGAAACAACCCAAGTGCCCATCAGTCCATGAGTGGATTAATAAAATGTGGTATATGTATGTAATGGAGTACTACTCAGCCATGCAAGTATCACAAGAATGGAAAAACAAGCACCGCATGTATTCACCATTAAATTGGCACCAATTAATCAACACTTAAGTGCACATATGGAAGTAACATTCATTGGATGTTGGGCAGGTAGGAGGGGGAAGGAGGGGATGGATAAATTCATACCTAATGGGTATGGTGTTCACTTTCTGGGGAATGGGCATGCTTGTAGCTCTGACTCCATGGTGCAAAGGAAATAGATGTAACCAAAGTGTTTGTACCTCCATAATATTCTGAAATAAAAAAAATTTTTAAAAACTTACTGTGTATAATGGCAATCAGGATACTCAGCTTCTGTTTCTGTCAAAAATTCACAAAACCAATTGTAGACAAGTCTACAAGTACAAATGAGGTTCATTGTTGATGCTACTAGTTCAGTATCACATTTTACATTTAAATAATTTTATAAAGTATTTGCTGATGAATGATCTAGTGAATTACAGCAGGCTTTCAATTTTTGCATAGGCTCGTATTTTCAAAAGCTTTGTAAATTTGTCCAACTAAGCCTCTTTCTGCTCTGTCTTTATTATCTACCATAATGTGTAACTCATATTAGCAGATTCCACATCAGGTTGTATTCAATTAGTGTTTTCTCAATTTCCTTGAAAATATTCTCATGTTCTGTGCAGACTATTGATAGAGGCTAATTCTTAAGTCACTTGAAAATGAACATTGACTCCTCAAATAATCATCTGGGCAATATCTCTAACATCTGTTGACTCATGAAGAGCCAAAGAAAACCACTCAAAATTATTTGCCTTATCCTTTAATTTGACTTATTGATGATATTCCCTGTGTCATATACTTTTTAAATAACTTCTTGCTGAAAGGCTGATAGTTTTAAGCATGTTTATTTTCTCTGGACGCATTCCTTTGGTCGCAAACACAATTTAAGTAACTCATAATTAATAAATGGCTTTCATTGATTGGCTAACAAACATATGACTCAAAAACTCATTTTTATTTTTCACTTTTGTGAAGAAATTCTGTTGTGTTCAGATATTCTATTTTAAATTTTCTAATTATTTTGACTGTGGCTTTCCTATTAGTTGGAAATCCTGTGACGAGTGCTTAGTTTGGTAATGTCAACATATGCACTATTTTTCAGCACAGCTATAGTGTCATTCTATAATAAACACAATGCATTGCCATTTAGTTTGATAAAATAATCCACACTCTACTGTGCCTTAAAAGCATGACATTTCAAGCCCCTTTTCTGTTTTTTCTCATTTTGACATGCGTGGTATACACAGGTATTAAAAATTTAATGTCACATTATAACAATTCATCAGGCCCTTCAAACTCTCTTTAGTTATACTGTGTCACTGATTTTTTTGTGCTCTGAGTAGCAGCGCAAACCAATGAGAGTGCCACACGTGATATATGTTGCAACCTCTCGACTGTCATTATAGCACTGAAGCAGGCATCAAAATACATAAAAGAATGAGTATGACTGTGTCCCAACAAAACTTTATATATTGACATTGAAATTTGGATTTCAATAGTTTTCACATGTCACAAAATATTATTATTCTTTTGATTTTTCCCCCAACCATTTAAGAATGTAAAAACTATTCTAACTCATAGGTTGTACAAAAATAGGTAACAGGCTAGATTTGACCTGTGGGCCATAGTTTGCTGACCTCTGAATTGGATTTTCAGCTTAGCAGAATAAGTTGACAATCTTTTACATTCTCTATTGGCCTTCAAATACTGCTAATAAATATTTGGTGAAAACTGGCCATGAATTGAATGTAGGTTATTTTTTATTTTATGCAGGCTATAAATAAACCTATTTATTGTGAGAAAGTAATTCCTAGAAGAGTATTCTTTTGTACTTTCACTCTATGTGAACTAGGAAAAACAAAAGTCTTTCTTATATGTAGTGCTATTTCAAGCCCCCAGAACATCCTATATGCTACTTCCTCCTGCCTACATGTAAATTGTCCTCATTGAACTTAGATTCTATTAGGAAAGACTACAAGTAAACAAATAAACATAGATTATGTGGAGTTATTGGGTAGCTTATGTAATCAATGGGAACTCTGGAAAACTAGGTTGTGAAAATTGACAGGATCTAAGAAGGCTAGTCAGCTGATATTACAGCCTGCTTATATCATGGGATCAGTATAGTTAATATATAGGGCACTGGCACCGTCACCATCTCTGACATTGGTGTTGCTGGACTTATAATTCTGTTGCTACTACCACCTAGAATAGCCTTTGTATTCTTGTCTTTAATTTACTCTCTATTCAAAGATTTGGATTAGTATGGATTCAATGCTCACCTAATTTGGAATGGTATTCAGATTCTGGGTAGCTTAAAAAGCATGACAAATACACTGAAGAAGAAGGCTATATTGAGTGAGCCTAACAGTAGAATAAAATGAAGAATTCCTTGACCTTTTAAAGTATATCTTGTATTCCTTTTATGTTATCTTATAAATCCATATATTATTTTACTTAAATTTTCTTAAATATTGTATCACAAATTTATTAATTAATTCAACTAGTAACTAATGATTAGTTACTGGTTATATATTTGTGTGATGGTTTTATACCTGTCTTTAAACTCTGGGTGTACCATTCCCCATTGTTCATAATTGTATCTATGATACGTGGAATAGAATCTGGCTTAGAGATAGTGTTCAGTAATAGTCATTTTTTTTCTTTTTAGACAGAGTCTCACTCTTTCACCCTGTGTAGAGGGCAGTGACATCATCGTAGCTCACTGCAACCTCAAACTCCTGGGCTTAAGTGATCCCCCGGCCTTAGCCTCCTGAGTAACTGGGACTACAGGCACATGCCATGACACCTGGCTAATTTTTCTATTTTTAGTAGAGACAGAGTCTCACTCTTGCTCAGGTTGGTCTTGAACTCCTGAGTTTGAGCAAGCCTCCTGCCTTAGCCTCCCAGAGTGCTAGGATTACAGGCATGAGCCACTGTGCCTGGCCCAGTAATAGTCTTTGGATGAATAAATATTGTAGTGGAGGGGAGCAAGTCACAATGGCTTCAGCAGAAAGGCATTGAAGAGTTTTAAGCTGCAGAATGATAAGATCCATTTTTACATAGTTAGACTGGCTATTTTGTGGTGGGTAAATGGGAGTGAAACAACAGTGGAAGTGGGGAAAATAATTATGAGGGAATTAAGAAAGACTAGGCTAGAGGTCATGGTACTTGGAGTAGGGTGGTGGCAGTTGTTATAAATATGAATAATTATTTGTTTACTTAAGGTATCTAATCAACAGGGCTTAATGATAGATTCTATATGTAGGGAGAAAGAGAAGTAGTAAAGTGATTGATCCCCAGATTTTTGGCTTGAGCAGTAAGATGAATGATATGATCCTTTTCCTAAGTAGGAAATACTGGGAAAGATAAATTTTGAAGGAGGAACTCAAGAATTCAGTTTTGGACCTATTAAGTAAAAGTTTTTGGTTTTTGAGATAGCTAAATAGAGATGTCAAATAGCTGGATAAATGGATCTGGAGCTTGTGAGTGATATATGTTTTTTTCCACATGCAAGTCGTTATTAATGATATGTGTGAGAGTGAGATGCATTAGGAAGAATGTATAGTACAAGACTCGGGCCTAGGAGTGTGCCCTGAGGAGCTCTACCTGTTGAGGACCAGACAAGGACATAAACCTACAAAGGAGACTTGAGGAGTCATTTTTTTGAAAAAATGTAAAAACCTGAATAATGTAATATTATAGAATACATGTGACGAAAGGGTATGAAGTGTTGAACATGAATTCAACATGGGTATGAGTATTGGACAGTATTAGATGCTTCTGAGAAGTATATATAAGGAGAAGATTCATAAAGTGGTCTTTAGATTTGGTAACATGGAGAAACCACTAATGATTTTAGCAATAGTAATCTTTGAATGTGGTGGGAGGTAGGAATGTGGAGGTGAGAATGTAGTATGTATATAGTTCTCTCTTTCAAAAAGTTAACTGAAGGAAGCAGGGAAATAGGATGGTAGCTGGGGAATCTGGCTCCAGACCAAAATTCTATGTGTCATCTTTCAGACCGAACCATAGGCAATTACAAGGTTTTGCCTGGCAGGCCTCATGGGAGAAAGCTGCCCTCCTCATACCAGACTTGGTATGCAGCCAGTGCTTTACAGTTTTCTGGAAGGAGTTGCAGCCAGAGACTCAGCTGCCCACAAACCCTATTTATATATGTATCTGCATTCCTTGTTTGAGCCTCAGTGCACAGGCATCCTTATTTGGGGCCTGAGGCACTTTTCTCCTCTTTGATTCTGTACCCTTCCATTCCTGTCCCTTCTGTATCTCTCACCCTTTCCCTCCCTACTTCCCCAACTGGTGCCTGAAGAGGCAGGAGGGAATCAAACCTTCCTAGCCTCCTCACCTCCTGCACTGCCTTCACCTGACCCTCACCCTGGCTGTTCTGTGAGGGAAAAATGGAACGTTAGGGAGGAAGCACTTCTTTTTGCCTCTTGCTTATTGCTGCAAGTACTCCTTTGACCACCTCCACACACCGGATTGCTTGATTGTTCCACAGCAGCAAAGCAATACAGGCTGGGGGGAAGGAGGAAAAACACATAATTGAGGGAGTGAAGTTCTTTTGGAAGCCAGAAATGCTGATCCAGAGCCCATGTTGGGGGTTGGCCTTTATTAGAAGGAACATCTCAGGCATCACTTCTGTGAAGTATTTCCTGGAGTGTCTGCTACCCACAATTTCCACGTCGCCCCACCCTCAAAGATTCCCACGCTGCACCCTCATGAAGTTAGATTTCAAGCATAAAATTTATAATAGTTTGTTGTGCTATTTTGTTTACTTCTCAGCTTCTCCTAATAATACTACGAACCCTTTTGTGGTAGGAATTATGTCACATTTATCCCTGTTAATCCTAGTCCCTGGCATAGTATCAGGTTTATACTAGATGCTTAATAATATGAATTAATAGGTAAAGTAAATGGAGAAGTAGATTTTTGGTTTTTCCTTGTGGAAGACCAGAACAAGCCACTCCAAAATACGAGAGATTGTTGAGCTGAAGGAAATTAAGAAGCAGGCACAGAAAAGATTTCTACCCTCCCTCTATTTGCCTAAAAGCAGGAGTTGGATTTATAAAAACAAAAGGTATCTTGTCCCCTTCTCCCTCTTCTGCCAGGTAGAACAAAGGTTAACCACTGAAGAAAACTTTGAGCCCTTACAGGCTTGGAGATGGTACCAGAGGAATCTACATTAACAAGCCTTACTAACTAGACTTTATGTGCCCTTTATTTGCCTTCCACCAATTTGTCACCCCTAGAGACTCATAGTCCTTTTCATTTGTCTTGTCACTTCTGTAAAAATTTGCTGTTCTTTGTTGAAGATGCTATATAGGCTGAAATTCAAAGTCACCTCTTAACTACTCACTCTCTGGGTGTCTGCCATGTATTATAAATATGAATTATGCATGTTAATAAACTTTTATTTGTTTTTCTCTTGTTAGTTTATCTTTTGTTAAAGTGTTCCCTTTCAACAAAGAACCTATGAAGGTTGAAGAAAAAATTATTTTTCTTTACCTGTAACATAAAGAAGACATTTAAAAACTATTAGAATTGTTAAACACTGAACTCAATGAAAGAGTTTATTTTTCATTGAGTGTGGAGCCTAAATACAACCCATGAATGTTGTAAACATTCTTCTTGTTGGGTAAGAGGGTGAGTGACTTCCAAAGATTTTCAATTCTGATTCAGTGAACAGTAGCTAATATTAGTGATATGTAAATAAAATTGTTTTAGTTAATCTTTGTATCCCAAGGCCTAAAGTCTTTATCTTTCATGTATAGTTTTGGGAAAGTTACAATTTGATTGACATTGCACACCAAGGATCTATGCTTATCAAAAAGTTTCATGTAGTAACAGAGCAAAAGTTTTACCTAAACAAATAATTAACTTTGGGAATGGGTACGTACATGGAAGCCACATACTACAGGGAATTTTCTATAAGAGTTGACCTTGTTATCCACAGATTTATTATTATATTCTGTGTATTCAGATGCCATCTATATGTTCTGCTGTATGTGAGAATTTGTAATTTCTGTGTGGCATGACATTAAAGCATATGTTCTGTGAGGATGTTGTGCAGGAGTCATGTCATTTTCAGCTGATGAATGAGGCCAGCTAACTGCTCAGCATTGTATCTTAGAGTGGCTTTGTTTTCTTCTGGTTTTAATGTATTGAACAATCCTCATGAAAGGTCTGCATAGTAATGATGATGTTGACAATAATTAGTAATATTTGCTAAGTACAGTGTTCTAGGCACTTTATATACATCAGTGCATTCTCAATTGAGGGAATTGGCAAATATCTAGCACTTATCCATTAAATGTCAAGAAGTAACTGTAAGTTTAGAGATATAAGAAATTATTATGATCATAATAGAAGTGGGAGTTTAATTGATTCTTGAACAATAAATTGCAGATGTAGAGAGGAAGAAAAGACTGTTATAGATAAATAAATGCATGAGCAAAATTTTGAGGTGATGATGAACTGGTTTGAGAAGAGATACATTTTCAATAACAGTGGAAAATTGTTAGCCAGATACGGTAGATTATAAAGCAGGCAGTGAGGTGAACATGGGTTATGAAGACATTGATGTTAGCGAGAAGAGCGTTGGAGGAATTTTGGTGTGAAGTCAGAGGAGGCAAAATTAATATAGACAAACTGGGGAAGAAAGATAATGTGGCAAAACTTGGACCAATCTAGATAAATTATTGAAGAGTTCACCATCGCTGTCTCATGGGTTATGGGTATAACTGTGCCCATTATCTCTATTTCATTTCCATATTCTCCAACTCTAAATTGAATTCATTTGGATCTTATATAATTACATACCAAATTTAGGAAGATTCTATTTGTACTAAACAATGTAGATGACATAAAGTTGAACAAAAATGTAGGCAGGGTTTTTAAATTGAACACTGAAGGCATGTACATAAATAATTTATGAGAAAGTTTTTGAGTGGTAGAGAGAACGGGAAAAAATGTAGGCTGAAGATAGACCCCCCTTATGTTATCCGATATGCTGGGCAGTATTTCTGTTGTAAAAGAAAGAGTATGAATTTTGGATTCAGATAAAGCAACCTCTGTATTTTAGCAAGTTACTTTCTTACTCTAAGCCTCAGATCCCTTATTCACAAAATGAGGATAATGGAGATAATTGAACTCCATAGAGTTGCTGTGAAGATTTTTAAAAAATACGCTTTTAATTAGACTAACAGTAATATGTTTTCATGGAAGACATTCTAGATAACACATAAGTAAAGAATTAAAGTGAACATAAAAACCACTCACAATCCAGTTGTGAAATACTGTTTAACTTTTAGTTTATGTCTTTTCGGATGCACACACACATGTATAAAATTTACCCTCTGACAATTTGTCATATGCTTTTTTTTTAAAGATACTCTTTCATTTCTTCATTTATTTATTCATTTATTTCTTAGGAATCACAGGTGCCAAGGTCTCAGGATCTAGTGACTAAGATAGACAGGGTCACAGCCATCTGAGTTTACATTACAGTGTAGAAGACAGAAAACAAACAAAGGATTGGTAAACAAAAGCAAGTAAATAAACAATATAATTACATGTTGAGATCATCATTGGGAAGTACCTAAACAGACTGAATGTAATATACTTTTTTTAAAAAAAAAATAGTATACCACAAGAACATTTTCCTGAAAATATACAACTACATCATAATTTTCAATGGCTATATACTTTTCTGTTGTATAAATCTTTTATTTTATTTGACAGTTTGGGCATTTAGTTTGTTTCCTGGTTTTGTGGGGGGTTTTAGTATTAAATACGATGGAATGATTAATATCTTGTGAATGTATCATTGGGATACATTTAGAGAAAGAACTGTCAAGTTAAAGGCTTTATATGTATTATTGAGAATTTTGATGCATTTTCTCAATTGCCCTCTAGAAAACTTCTGTTATTTTCTGCTTTCACTAGCAGCGTGTGAGGGTACCTGATTCTTTCTGCCTTTGTTAACAAAGAACAGTATCATTTGTTTTAATCTTTATTTGTTTGCTTGGTAAAAAAATGGCATTTAGTTTTTTTTCCTTTCTTTCTTTCTTTATTTTTTTATTTTTGCATATTATTGGGATTCAAATGTTTAGGTTATGTTGCCCTTGCCCCTCCCCCCCAGTCAGAGCTTCAAGCGTGTCCATCCCCCAGGCAGTGCACATCGCACTCATTGTGTTTGTATATACCCATCCCCTCCCCCCACATCTGCCCGACGCCTGATCAGTGTTATTCCTGTATGTTCACTTAGGTGTTGATCAGTGAAACCAATTTGCTGGTGAGTACATATGGTGCTTATTTTTCCATTTATGGGATACTTTACTTAGTAGAATGGGTTCCAGCTCTATCCAGGATAATACAAGGGGTGCTAGATCACCATTGTTTGTTATAGCAGAATAATACTCCATGGTATACATATACCACATTTTATTAATCTACTCATGTATTGATGGGTACTTGGGTTGTTTCCACATCTTTGCAATTGTGAATTTAGTTTTATTTTACAAATCTTTACTGTTCTTGCCCCATGTGTGTTAGCCATTTATACAGATTTTTCCTTTTGTGAATATTGTGAGAATTCAATAAGATTTTAAGTGTGAATGACCAGGTTCAGCACCTGGCGTATGTTAGCCTATCAGTCAATAAGGGTTAGTGTTCATTTTTACTTAAATCCTCATCCCTTTGAAGCCTCTTCCCCAATCACAGTTCCAACTGAGGAGTGGAGAAATACCATAGAATCTTGTTTCATTGTTGAAGTTATTGTTTTTAGAGACTGAGAGTAATAAATTGTACCTTGAATAAAATTTGAGTATTGAACTCAAAGATGCCTGGGTTCAGATCTGCCTTTTACTAGCTGAGGGGTGCACTGTTTGATCTACTTAATCTCTCTAAGCCTCATTATCTCATCTATGAAATGAGAATAATAATTTTATCTCTTTATAATAAATTTATAAGGGTTAAATGAGCTAATTAATGTAAAACACTTACTGCATTACTTGGCACATACCGTTTAGTATTTCCTAAGAAGTGGATACTCTGAGAAGGTCAGTTTGCTTAGATAAATACCGTGAAGATTTACGTGCTGGGAAGTGCAAAGAGGTCTTTAGGAAATGGCAAATAATTTCACTTGAGCCAGAATCTTGACTTCTAGACTGAGGAGTTTCGTTTGATTTAGTTTTAGTTGTTATTTGCTAGTCCTGTTAGATGTTTACCTGATTAAAACACACCTTTTTTTTTCAGTTTCCTGCTGTAGTTTATCTGTTAAATAGGAGAACATCAGAAGAAAGAGAAAAGCATCAAAAGACTTTAATAATTGAAGAATTGAATAATCAATCTCTTGAGTTACTGAAAGTTTGCTTTTCTCAGGAAAAATATACAAGTGTACTTTTTCCTCAATTTTAGCAGCCGAAGAGAATAATAGAATACACACACACACACACACACACACACACACACACACACACACACACATAAAAACCTTCTATTTGGGATTGTTGACTTTGTATTATGTTTGGACAGATACTGCTTTTATGAAATTATTGAGACCTAATATGGACATTTTTGAAAGTAGAAATTTGATTTTTAAGTTATATTTAAATTATTTGTAATAATAATTGATATTTACATTGTATTTATATAAAATAATATATTAATTTGTTAATAAATTATTTATGTTTAAATGATAGAGATGAAATATACTAGGCTTATTTCACCCTTTAAAAATTACTTAACTACACTGCAATGAAATAAGCATTACATAAAGTTCATAAATGACTTTTAAATCTAATGATCAGTTATCCTTTTTTTACACCCCTGTTTTATTTGTAAGAAGAAATCAGAAGCAACTCAAATGTCTAACAATAAGGGATAAGTTTACTTATTGTATAGTATATGCAGAATAGTATGTAAACATTAAAAATATTATATGCAAGTGTATTTATTGATACCCAAGAATCTATTTACAATGTATAATATAGTAGTAAAAAAATTTAAACTGTATAACAAATCAACCATGATCTCATTTTTGTAAGAAAAATAATTGTATTTATGTGTATTCATAAGAATGTCTGGAGGAAAAAACTAGTACATATTGAAGCTATTATCTTTGGCTGGTGGGATTTCAGGTGACTTTTATTTTCTTCTCCATTAGAACCAGATGTGATTTTTGAATTTTTCTACAATAAGCGTTTATTGTTTATAGGGCCACTGCTAGCCCACGTGACATCTTTATGCATATTAGGAAAAGGTATCTCTTCTTCCTGTAGATGCACACCAGGATGCACTGCTTGACCAGGGCATATAACTTTTAGCTTCTACTTGCCTTTTTGGGTTTTTTCTTTTTTCATAATAAACTACATGTACAACTGTAGAAGATGGACCTGAAAAAACACATAATAAAAATTACTTTAAAGAGTTAAAGTTATATGACCTTTTAATGTATCTTCTCTGAGCAGACCACTCACCATACCTGACCTCCATCAGGACATGGTGGACATTTGAGCTCATTCCTCCTGCTTCTTCGTTTTTATTTACTCAGTCTACCCAAATACAATCAATCCTTCAGGATCCAGCTAAAATTACCCTCCTCTTTGAAATCTTTTCCAACCACCCTAACACATATGGCAATTTCTCCTTTTTCTGAACTTCTCTTGAATGAGGTCAAGAACATAGGTTAAAGAGGGGTAATGGTGAATGGGTTGCAACTCACCTGCTAACTCCAAATGACTGGCCATGCTTTCTTAGAACAATATGTTGAGAAAGATTTTGAGATGCACTGGCCTTAGTGGGAAAGAGGGTTGTCACTGATTATGAATGTTTGTCCTGCACATGGGAAATAGCAGAAAGATATTAATAGCATGTATCACATGCTTTTTCCCTGCCTGGATTGGACATTAACTATTTTATATATAGTCATCCACTGGTATACACAGAGAATTGATTCCAGGACCTCCTGAGGATACCAAAATCCACAGATGCTAAAGTCTCTGATATAAAATTGAGTAGTATTTGCATATAGCCTGTGCACATCCTCATATTTACTTTAAATCATCTCTAGATTACTTGGAATTCCTAATACAATGTAAATATTACACAAATAGTTGTTAAACTATATTGTTTAGGGAATAAGAGCAAGAAAAAAATCTGTACATGTTTAGTACAGACACAGTTTTTTCCCCCCTGAATATTTTTGATGCACTGTTGGTTGAATCCATGGATGCAGTACCCTTTGATATGGAGGGCTGACTCTATTTGCCTTGGTTTGACAACACAGATTTTAACATCTAAGGCATATATACCATATCTTCTCTTGATTTTCTGTTGATGATGTTTGTTTATATTGTTATTGTTATTGCTTTTATTATCCCTTGAGAATTTATTATTCAGCTAAGGATGCTCAATAAATAACATTTCTGTTGTGCTTCCTTCACCTTGATTTTTCTTGTGTCTAAAGAACTTCTTATATTGGTTGTTTTAGATCAGATCTACTAGTGACAAGTTCTCTTAGTTTTGCTTCGTCTGAGACTGTTGTCTAGAGCATGACTTCAGAAATATTGAAATCTCTTTTTTTTTTTTCCCTTTGTGGGCCCTTTCTGAGAACTCTACAACCTATTTACCTGACTTATTTTAAGTGGCTAAACTGATCCACTGAACAACTTAAGTGTTCAGTTTCCCATTGGACTCAGCTCAGTTTGTATCATAAGTCTTTGGCTGTTTAATATATTCAATTTAAAATTGTTCCAACATAATGGATGTTCACTAATATTTGTCTGCAAAACCAACTGAAGGATCTTACAAAGAGAATGATACACTTAAATTTTATTAACCATAGTAGACTTGTCTGTGCAAATGACTTATAAGTTCTAGAGCAGAATTTATTACCAGTAATAATCAGTCAGATCAAAAACTACTTGGAAATTGCAAACAACTGAAAACCATCATTCTGAACTATAACAGCATAAGAATATACATTTAGAGACACTAATTTGTAAGATGTTCTCCAGTCAAGAGAAAAATGCTAAGAATTCTAACCAAACCTGATGAGTAGAAACCGAAATGCCAGGAAAATCTTTTTGGATCTTAGTGCTGATATTCAGTATTATTCTATTGGGTTAAAATGTAAAAAACATTAGGTAAATTGAGAAATTATTTTTGCTTGCTTTTATTTTTTAAAAAAGTACAAAAAGAAAGAAAACAATTTATTCCTTTTAGACATCAAAAAGCTTACTTTTTTTTTTTAAACACACTTTACCTTCTAAAGAGATCAGGATATAAGAATATGTTTATATCAGGATGTATATATTGTTCTTATTGGATGCTAGCCATTGGGCTAAGCTTTTTATATATACAATATTTGATATTTGAAAATGAAATTGACTTTCATTTATAGATATTACAGTTGAAATAGATTTCAAGGCAATTTAAAAAAGCTAAAACTTCTATAAAGATTTTTATTATTTTGAAAGTCGAATGCAGTCAATTGGCCCATTATTAGCCTGTTACATTGAACAGTAGTACTTAGTGACTTCTATTTATATATATGCTGATTATCTTTTTAATATTTGAATTTAAGGTGAGAAAAATTGGATATTAAGTATGAAATGTCCAATTTCCTTAAATACTAAGTTTGAGAGTTGATATCTCTGACATTTCATTTGACACTTCTTGTTTTATTTTTTTTGTGAAGACACATCCTCAGTCTTTCAGGCACACATTTTGGCCTGTGATTATCTTTGAAATTTTTTTTAGAGCAATTTTTGTGAAACCATGGATGAGTCAAAAATTTGTATTATTTTTGAGTATGAGTTCGTCATGGAACCAATGCAGTGCAGACAGCTTGAAATATCAACAAAGTGTTTGGAAACGGTGTGGCTAATGAATGCACAGTACATTGATGCTTTGAGAAATTCTGTTCTAGTGATTTTAATCTTGAAAATGAGCCATGTGGGTGACCTGAGACCAAGGTGGATCATGATGAGTTGAAAGCTGTAGTGGAAGCGAATCCATGTCAATCTACATGTGAATTAGCAGCAAGGGTTGACATTACTATTGCAACAATATTAGACCATTTGAAACAAATGGACAAGGTAAAGAAGCTGGATAGATAGGTTCTGCATGATTTCAATGAATGTCAGAAGAGAAATCTTCTCAAAGCTTGCCTTTCTTTGCTGTCACAACACAAAGGTGAACTATTTCTACACTATATTGTTATGTGTGATGAAAAATGGTTTCTTTTTGACAATTAAAAGCCTTTGGCATGATAGTTGGATAAAGATAAAGTGCTGAAACACAGTCTAAAAACGAATATTCATCAAAAAAAGTTAATGATGTCTGTTTGGTGGTCCAGCATTGGCATTCTCCACTACAACTTCATGAAACCTGGTCGGTGAATTACAGCAGATGTCTACTGCAACCAATTGGATGAAATGATGAGGATGCTTGTGGTTAAGCAGCCAAGATTGGTCAGTAGAGACAGGCCAATCCTCTTTCAGGGCAGCGTTCTACCACATGTCTCACGAACAATGCTGCTCAAACCGCAGCAGCTGGACTTGGAAACACTCTGTCCTCCACTGTATTCACCAGACCTTGTACTAACTGACTACCACTTCTTCCAGGCTTTGGACCACTTCTTGCAAGGAAAATACTCAATTCTCAAGAAGCTGTGGAAAATGCATTTTTCCATTTCATCACCACTCGCTCTCCAGGCTTCTTCGCTGCTGGCATAAACTGCTACAGTAAAGATGGCAAAACTGTGTCAATAGTGTAGGTACATACTTTGATTAATTGCACTGCTTGTTTGAGATATAATAAACTACACTTTTTATTCAAAATCAGACACTTCATATTTAATGACCCAGATACAACTTGAAAAATGATACATTTAGTAAATAGTAGAGCTGAAATTTGAACACAGGTTTTCTTAGATTTATATTTTACCAAACTTTTCATTAATAACTTTTGATATATGATAGAATCTAATACATGTAAAAATTTACTCATTATTGTTTGAGAAGAGAGCTATAGACATTTTTATAATTTGTGTAGTCAGGCTTTTATAAGCCTTGACTGCCATCATGTAAAAAAACAACTCCTGTAGATTCTTCATTATGAAGGAAAATATACAAAATTAACTGTGATTTTAGCTATTATATCTGTAGAAAACTGCAGTATGCCAATCTTTTAAAGTAAATAATGTGGTTAGTTCATGACAAAAAAGCCTACTTTAAAATTTTTCAGTTACTCTATTTTTCATAATCCCTAGCATAATACATATACATTACTGATGAGAAACATATTCAATCTTTTATTTATTAAGGACTTGGTTAGTGAAATAATACTTTAATGGTACTTCAATTAGTATGTGCTTTATGGTTTATAACTAAACACTTACTGAAGTTTTGTCTTGGTCTATTAAATGATTTTAGTTAATATTTATTTTGTTAAGTTTCTACTCCTTCCCAAAAAAGGATCACTTTTCTTTTGGATGTCTTTTGTTATTAAATTTATTTTAAAGTATCACTTTCATCAATAAATCCATAATAGATATTTGGATTGATAGAATAGGGAATGATGAGAAAAATGGTCATTTGCTTTACTAGGAGACTTAAGTAAATAAAATTTTTTGTAAGCTAATATTTTGACAAATGTAGATGCAAAATATTGAGAGTAAAGGAGAATGCCATCATCAGAAGGAATAGGTTTTTTCAAAATAGATACCATTATTAAATGTGGCTCTTTGACCTGATTCCCTTAGACCATTAAAAAACTGAATTGTCACTTTGGTATGATATTGTTTTTCTATTAACAAAAAAAGAAAAAAAAATCGATCCCTTTCAAGTGAGACTAGATCTAAAAAAATCTTAGTCTTTTTGCTTAGAATTCTCTTAAGAGGATATAAACTGTCATAGCAACAGTTTCTAGACTTAGAGCATGTTTCTTTTGGAAAAATAATGAAATTTGTTTGCAACAAATGTAAATTAATATCTTTCTTTTAATTCTTTTCTTGCCTGCTATGGCATGATCGATACATGGCATCTTCTCACACCTAAGATTGAAACCGACAGGAGCCACTTGCTTTATTTAGGACAATCTCAGCCTTATCCCAGTGAGTTTCAAAATGTCTGCCTCATACATGTTGAGCCACTGCATTTCCTGCTTCAGAGCCTTGTGTTATGCCAACATTACTATCTGTGCTGCCTCAACTACAAATTGGATGAACAGTCCATGACACTTTTTCAATATTATTACATTAAACCAAGTGGATTTTGATTGATAACCTAATATTCAACTAATGCAGAACATCAATCATGGCAAGTATATTAATTATTTAATATTGCAGTCTAATTCAGAAATCGATGTGCTGTATGAGGGGAAGGGAAACTCATGGTTCCCAGAAGATTTAAGACAGGGAATGATTAAAAAAAGACCTGCTGTACTCCGGTGTGTTAGTTCGATACAAATCTTTATTCATTTGCCAATAATCTCTTCCCATTTTCCACTTCAGGACCATTTTATCAGTTTTGAGACCTATAATTGAATTAAGTCTGCTTTCAGCACAGGGCAAAAGGAGTTGCACAAATATTGATGAAGTCATGACAGGGACAACCCTAGAGACAGACCACTAAAGAGGACAGGTTTTATACCATTTGTTGCAAGATCCCTCTATCAATGTTTTGGATCTTGCCTCTCTCTTTTTTAAAATTCATGAAGACTTTTTGAATCATTTTTAAGACTTATGTATCTAAATATCATCCATCATAACAATGTTTGTGTAGCATATTACAATTTATTATGCATCTTCATGTATATTATCTTTCTTACTCTTTCAAACTTATGTGTTAGGTAAGTAAGGCAAGTATCTGCACATTATCGGTGGATATTCTGAGCTTCAGAAAAGATAGTTACCCAAGTTCACATGACCATTTTGTAGTAGAGCTTAAATTTGAGTGTAGGTGTTCTGCTGCTAGAACCAGGATTATTAATATATCATGGTTGTCTTGTGTTTTATTTATGTATTCATGATACTTTATCTGTGTTTCGAGATGGTCAAATTTCCTTGTCTTTCTGCCAAAAGTAAAAGTAAAGAAAACTGATTTTCACAGAGAACTTGTTCAAACTTTGTTGTAGCAATATAATTTATATTAAGCTCTCTATATATGCAGACCTTCTGGATGCAAATAAAAACTTCTTAATTGCATCTTTTACTAGAATAGAATGCTCTTCTTTTTCACAGATAGACAGACATAAATTTGGAGGGGTAGGGGACTTAAATGTATTTTGTCATTAAAATTATCACCCCAGCTTTCTTTGAGTTCATATTTAACTGGCTATATCTTTTTGTATCCTTTTTGGGGAAACTCTTTTGAATCCTTTTGTATTATGTGTCCTTTGTCAATAACACATTGCTGGACTTTGTTTTTTTCCCTAATCTGATAATCTTCTTGGGCATTTTAATTCCAGATAGTTACAGTTAAGTTTCTCCAATTTTGTTTTTGGTTATTGATTACTAATAAGAGTAATTAACAAATTCCAGGCCAATCTTTACTTGCCTTATTGTGTTGCTTCTTCCTTAATCTATTTTTCTTCTTACTGCATTATATTTCTCAAGATTTCTTTTAAATCATGTCTTTGTGTGGTGAATTTTCTGAGACCTTGTATGTTGAGAATTTCTTTTTCTTTCTAATCAAATAATAGTTTATTAATTGTATATAAATCCTCGCTTCACAATTCTTTTCCTTTAACACTTGGGAGTTATTACTCCATTGTCTTCTTGTATCCAGCATTTTTTTTTTTTTTTTTGAGACAGAGTCTCACTGTGTTGCCCGGGCTAGAGTGCCGTGGCGTCATCCCAGCTCACAGCAACCTCAAACTCCTGGGCTCAAGCGATCCTCCTGCCTCAGCCTCCCGAGTAGCTGGGACTACA
>CAUYSK010023753.1:0-160094 GCA_963575035.1 Avahi laniger | reverse complement strand
AAGACCATGGCATTCTGGTCTTCATGCCACCTGTTTGGTCTGGATGTCACTTGGCCATATTGCCTTCCTTCCCCTCTGTCCTGCCTTCTTACTGGACACAGCCTGACCACTACTCTGTCTCTCCCATGTCCCTCCCAGCTGCTTCCTACTCCCGCCCTTCCTTCTATTCCCACTTCCTACTCCCGCCCTTCCTTCTATTCCCACTTCCTACTCCCGCCCTTCCTTCTATTCCCACTTCCTGCTCCCGCCCTTCCTTCTATTCCCACTGCTACTGCCCAAGACCCGGAAACCAGGTCTTTCTACCCCACCACCTCAAGCATTTTGGAAACTTTGTCTCCCAGACAGCCGTCAATTCCACTCGTGTCTTGATCACCACTTTGCTTTGACCTCATGCTGTTCTGCCCTCCAGAGAACATTCCTCCCTCTGGTGACAGCACATCATGTCCTTTTGGAGAGCCACACTTCTGCTGTCACCCAAGGTGACGCTGCCCCAAGTTCTGGGGCTGAGCCCCAGCTCAGGCTTGTCTATTGTACCTTGTCTATAGTGAGTGGTTCACAGATGGGCCAGTTCAGACCGATGGGACTCACTTCTGAGACTTTTGTTGCAGCAGTTAGAACACTTTTGTTCATTGGAGCTTCTAGAAGCATCATTGAGGTAATTCTGAATCCAAATAAAGCCACCTTAGAGGAAAACTGAGCTGAGAAATGGAGAGAGCTCCCAGATCCTGCTGTTCTCAAGGCTGATACATTCCCTGGGCTGGCAAATACCTGCACCGATAAATCCCCTTAACTCAGTCTGAACTGGGTTTCTGTCTGTTTATTAGCTGTGGCTCATAAGGAAATTGAATAGAACAGCATTTCCTCTCTCGATTTCAGTTTCTCTGACAAGGACAAAAAAATTATGGTTCTTTGGCCAATGAGTTAAAATGCTGAAACTATAAGATTAAAATCAAACCAATTTTGTAAAATTATCCAAATTCATGTTTATCTACTCCTATATAAATATGAATAATATCTATTCTTATGAATTAACCCAGAGATAGATGTATTTATATATTAACATGTTTACACATTTACGTATATGAGTTATGTATTCATATGTTCATGTAGTTTGGCTTCTGCCCTCTGCTTTCTTTCCTCGTTCGCTCTTTCCCTGTTGAGCCGAGCGCGCTGTGCGCGCCAAGCACAGCGTCAGGCCTGGGATGAGCCAATGAGTCTGCACTGCTCCTGTCGCAAGAAGCCCTTCTTCCAGTGTGGAACGCAGGCCACAAAGGTGCTTTCCAGGCTGATGGGTGCTGTGCTGGGGGTCTGAACTAGACTGGGGTGACGGCGGAGGGAGGGAATGGAAGGCTGTCTAAGGGAGAGGGATTTTTTCCAAAGATGAGGAAGAGAGGAAGGGAAATCCAGTTAGTGGGAAGAGCAGGCACCAACGACAGCGTGGCGGAAAGCGGAACAAGTCCCTCAGTGCAGCTGCAGCTGCTGCCTTGGTTATGGCAGTTGCCAGGTGGCCCCCGTGACAGAGATATCCCTAGGCCTACTGCTTGGGCTACAAAGAGATGAATGGATGTGCTTTCATAGTTCACTATTGTCAAGTGATGCTCTATGGCAACATCGGATTTTGAAAATGTCCACCCCCAAAGCCCAGCCTAAGAATTTATATCTGACATGTAGATGCTTCACAAATATTCGTTGAGTGGTGAAAGCTAAGAATATGTTCAAAACTTGTTCTAAAATTAAACTTCATTTAAAATCCGTGCCTGCTGGCTAACAGCTCCCTCTCAGCCATCCAGCCTTTGCTTTTTCCCTAAGGTGCACACACCCCTGGCATTGTCAAGGGACTGAGCACAGCTTTTCAGGTCTTGAACTCCGCTCTCCCAAATATCTTACCTTCGGAGCAGATGAAGAATGTTGGATAAAGTAAAGAATCTTCTACCATGTGCCAATCTATGGACATTGTTATATCTAGCCCTCGTCCCTGCCCTGGAGGTAGGGAGAGCTCTCCTGGATTTGCAGACAGAGACAGGGAGGGGTCAGGGGCGGAGGGGGGGCTTGTGTTTAAGCTCTGATTCATTGAACTCAAACCCTCTTTTCTCTAACCCCTGGGGATTAAAATGTAACCCCAAATTCTTCTAATAGGTACTTACAAATAGGACTGGCATTCAGCTTTGATCACCTTAACTCGCCGGTTCAACGATTTGTATTCACTCGCTGAAGCTGACGTATGTACTGGGATACAGAGCTCCTCGACTGCCTGCCTTCTTTCTCTCTCGGTGACACCTCATTCATGTCGGGTCACCTCTCCACTTGTGGATTTGGATGGGACGCTACCCCGCAGGGTGTGGGACCGCGAGCAGCCAGCACGGGGTCGCATGACGCATCCCCCAGTGTCGGGGTTGTCTCCTCGCTGAGGGGCCCTGGCCCCGGGGGCTGGAGACAGGCGAATCTCACCTGCTCCTCTTTCCCTGCGACACTCTGAGGTGTAGCCCCTCCTTTCTCAACCCTGCTGTGTGCTGGGTGAGCCGAGCTTCGGAGCACGTGCTCTCTTGGCTCTGCGACCCGGAAACCAGCAAGGTGACTGGCTGCGCCGAGCCTTGCGTTTCCTCCTCCCTCCGCTCCCTGCTTCCTTCATCCGCAGTGCCCTGGGCTCGCATTCCATATGAGGTGTAGACATCCAAATCCTTTCCTTTCTAGAAGGCCTGGTCAAACAAAGGGGGGGAAGCTCCAACTCACGTGGGACAATAATGTTGAAAAGCCTTCTCTCCTTGCCCTAGTCCAAAGGGTGCTGGGGAGAGGCACGTTTCTCCCCTAATGTCTTGCATTCTTAAATATGAGGTAAATCTTTTCCCTGTGATGGTTGACTTTGTGTGTCAACTTGGCTAGGCTACGGCGCCCCGTGTTTTGTGAAATGCCATTCTAGATGTCACTGTGAAGGTATTTTTTAGATGTGATCAACATTTAGATCAGTAGCCGAGGAGTAGAGCGGATTGCCCTCCATGATGTGGATGAGCCTTGTCCCATCAGCTGAGGGCTTCAGAGAAAAAGACTGAGGTGTTCTGGAAGAAGAAGAAATCCTCCTTGGGAGGGCAAGGTCGCCAGACTGCTGCTCTGTGGAAGCTGTGCTCGGTGTTGGGACACTGGCTCTTCGCTGAGCCAGCGGCCTGCTGACCTGCCCTGCAGATTTCACACTTGGCAGCTCCCACGGTCTCATGAACCAGCTTCTTAACATCTTTCTGCAATATACGTTCTGTTTCTCTGCAGAACGTAACGAATGTGCTTCCCCAAAATATAAGAGAGGATAATACAAAGTATGTAATTTAGAGTCCTCCCAGAGTTATTTTCAGCAAAATAAAAGAGTACTGAGAGAAATATATTTACCAGAAACAACCTAAACCGATGCTACCAGTGTTATTTTGGATGCCTATAGGAAGTCACTGCCGGAATCTGTGGACAAGGGAAGTAGATAAATTATCCCTCAGTCACTTGTATGACGCTAGAGATTCAGGCAATCTAATGGTGTCAATAGACATATATACTGTGATCTTCCAGGCTCATTTACCATTTCTTTGGGTAGCATAATCGACAGAGAGGGCATTTGCCAAACTCTTCCTATGTGCCAGGCATTGCGCTAGGTGTTGGCAATACTGTAGTGACAAAACAAAGGCTTTGCCCTGGAGCTCATGTGGCCTCGTAGGCCAGAGAGACATCCATAGAGAACACAAATTGTTGAACAGGTGCAGCTCATGCTGTATTAAAACATGGTCTTTTTTTCTTTTTAATTTCTGCTGCCCCTTTAAAAATCTTCTTCAACAAGAGTCATTTTCCTCTGCCTCTGAATAAAAATTCTGACAGGTGCCATGGCCTTTCTGCTTACTTTAAAGTGACGGTTCTGTAGTCACTTTAAGTTGGAAATACAGTTTCAATGCGATAATTAGGAAGCTTAGTTCAAGATACTAATCTAAGTTCTGAGCGTGATTCGGCTTTCAATCCTCCTCTCCGACGCCAGCTGGAAGCATGCTGCGGGCAGACGGCTCCCCGCCCGCCACTCCTTCCCTGCACCCCGCGGCTGCCCAGTCTGACCCCTCAGGCTCAGAAAGGGAGAAGATTCCCGAGGCAGGGAGACCGCTTCTGTCCGGTGTGCGAGAGGAGCCGTCCCTGACCTGGCTGGCGCTTGCAGGTGCTCTTTCTCTCGCGGCTGCTCTCGTGCCCTTCTCAGAAGTTCTCGCTGCACGTTCTCTGCCCCATCTGTATTTCGGGTGGCAGTTGGGGCTCCTTTCTCCAACCTCTAAAACTTCCATCCAGCTCTTCACTGCCAGGGTCCCTTGGTCCTCTCAGCTGCCCCATTTGACAGGAGGTGACACAAGTCCACTTAGACCCTCTCTCCTACACAACCTTATTTGGTCCCCGGGAAGCGTTCAGACATCCTTGGCCTTGACAGCCTGGAAGCGCAGTTGCCAGCCCATCTCCCCTTTGTTTCCCTGGCGGGAGTCGAACTCCAGCCCATGCGCTGTGCTCCCCATGCGGGGGTCACATTTGAGCCGAGTAGCCCTGCGGAAGGAACCCCCTTACCAGGCGGGAGGGAGGATGGGACTTCCAGCACAGCCGTCGCCACAATGAGCCAGCTCACAAAATTCTCCCTCCTCCATTTTTTGACCCTTTTATACTATCCAAGTTGGGGAGGGGGCCCGGAAATGGTTCTTAGGACTTCCCTTCGAACATCTGCAGCAGTGCCTCAGTTTAGAAATGTCATGTCTATCCTATCTTGATGCCTGGATAAAAATTCAATCCCATTGCCTTGCTACACACATAAATAAAATGGTGTAATAGAACGCACGATATATAATATTAATATATTATTATGCCAGCTGAATGCTGTCTCTGTCATTTACCATGTGTCCTTCAGCTGCTCCTTAAACTCTGGGCTTCAATTTGCTTCTCTGAAAATTGGGAGTAATATTATTGACTCGCAAGATTATCGTAAGGGTTAAAGGGAATGCAAAGTTCCAGCCCTGTGCCTAGCACATCCTAGGCGCTCCAGAATTTGAGCTGTGATTCTCCATTATGTGGCAACAAACCATTAAGAAGTGACCCTGCGGGAGGACTCCTGCCTCATTCTAAAGACAGACATGGAAAACAAAAAAGGACCGAAGTATTTGCACCTGGTTTCTTTTTCTTACTTAAAAATTTCACAAACGTAAAAATTAGCTTCTCTATTTTAAAAAAATACAGTTTAATGAGGAAGATTTTTAAAATACGAAAAAGGAACAAAAACACATAATCCGAACATAATGGTTAACATTTGGAAGTTCTTCTCTGCATATTTTTACATTGTAATCATACGCACATGAAATTTTGTACCCTGACATTTTTCCCACAGATATTGTATTGTAGACATTTTTCTATTTTATTATACATCTTAGTAACTGTAATTTTTAATGACAGCATAACATTTCTTTGAAGGAATAAACTATAATTTACTTTGTTATTTTCTAATTCTTTGACATTTGGGTGGTTTCTGTTTTCTTCTACTTTCATAAATTCAGTCAGTTAGGGTTCTTTGTTGGCAAGTAACAGAAACCAACTCTGGGTAGCTTAGGCAGAAAGGAATTTACTTGAAGGACACAGTTGAGCTCACAGGGTTCACACGGGGTTTGAAGTACCAGGTGAAAAATAAGAAAACCAGAATTCAGTCAAAAGGCTGCACTTAAGGACCCAGAAGGCCACATGTGGCCATAAGGTCGCAGGTTCCCCATCCTTGGGCCAGGATTTGGGAAAGTTCTGGGGGTCTGAGTAGCAGAAGCTACTTGACAGTCTGGTTATAGCTCTGCTGTATGTATATATATGTGTGAGTGAATAACTGCCAACTGCGGTTTCCTGCCCTTGTGTTATTCCACTATGAACACAAAGTCCCTGGAGAGAGAATGGGGTTGAACTAGCCTGGGTCAGGTGCCCCACTCCAGGACAGGTGACGTCTGAATGCCTGGATTCACGGCAGGACCAAAACTGCAAGGTGGGGGCAGGGGCATAAACCCCTCCAGGAAATTAAGGCCATTGGTATTAGGTGTTGGTGTAACACCAAGTTTCCACTATATCTTTGCACATACAGCTCTTTCCAGATTTTGGAATTATTTTCTTAGATGAAATTTCCCTAAGTGGAATGACTGGGCCAGAGGCTAGAACTTTTGGGGCAGTTCATAATGTCCATTGTCAAATATGTATGCGGAAGCCCAGGAGGAAACTTATTAGAAGTAATTTGGATTGGCTGTCAGTTAAAATGGGAAATCAAGGATTACGTAAACTTATCCTAAGCATTTTGTTTTACTTAGGTCTGTCTCTAAATCTGTCATGGTGCTAATCTTTTGGTACAGGGCCACGGCCTTTGTGTATGTGTCCTCTGTTTGGAGTTTCATATTCTCTTTCTTGCACACACATTACTCACAATGTATTGTCTGAAATTTCCAGCTGAGGAGTGTGTAAAAGGAAGTAAGAACTTAGGAGTCCCTTGTAAAATCACGTGAATGTGGCATCCTTCTGGAGTTTTAAGATTCCTACCTCCCCTGAATGTTTCCCTGTTGGCTCGCCCACACCTAATTTGACATTGGTAATTTTGCATGAGTGATTTGCTTTTTTTGAGCCTTTCCAAAGCCTTTAATTTAATTTTCATTGAAACAGAAACTCTCGTTTATCCCACTTCTATTTAATTGGTTTTTGTAATATTTATTTTAATTACATACTTAGAAAAACAGCTCAAGAGGACTGAACAGGCTGGAGAACAGACACAACCCACTCTCAGTAAGCAGACAGCTCAGTTGGCGGGAGCTTTGGGGCGCAGCGCGGGGAGCCGCTCCCGGGCAGTGAGCGGTAATGACCTAGTGGGCGTCAGTCCGCCTGCTTCACACAGAAAATGGTGAACTGGCTGAAAGGAGTTGTGTAGGAGAAATACTGCTGTGCAGGTTAAAATGAACCCTCTTCATATCTTATATAACAATAGTACAATATCGAAACCATGAATTGGACATTGGTACCGTGTGTGTGTTTACTTTTATGTCCTATGTGGCTTTGCGTAGCTACAGCAGTCAAGATATAGAACTATTACATTTCATCGCTATGACGATCTCCCCTGTGCAACCCACGTAGGCTCACACCCAACCCTTTCTCCTCCACCATCCTTAATGCCTGGCAACAACTAATCCATTTTCCATCTCTACAATTTTGTCATTTTGAACATATTATTTAAATGGAATAATACAATGTTTGCCCTTTTGAGACTGGCATTTATCACTCTGCTACTTTTATTACTAATGCCTTTGAGATCCACCCAAGTTGGTGCATGTGTCAATAATTTGTTCCTTTCTGTTGCTGAGCAGTATTCCAGGGAATGGTTGCACCACTGTTTGTTTAGCCAGTCACTGTTGAAGGACATTTTCATTGTTTACAGTTTGGGGCTGTTACCAGTAAAGCTGATATGAACAATCTTGTCCAGAATTCTGTGTGGACATATGTCTTTATTTCTTTGAAATAAATGCCCAGGAGTGTAATTGCTGGGTTGCATGGTAAGTGTGTGTTTAGTTTTCTAAGAAACTACCAACTGTTTTCCAGAGTGGCTGTACAGTTTACATTCCCACCAGTAATATATGTGGTATCTTATTTCTCCACTTTCTCACTAGCATTTGGTATTGTCAAATTATTTATTTTAGCTGTACCACTAGGTGTATAGTGATATCTTATCGTGGTCTTAATTTGTATTTCGCTAAATAGCCAGTGACACGGAACATCTTTTCCTATATTTTCGCACTGGAGGTTTGAGGGATGGGTGGCTGATCAAGGGAAGAAACATGACCAGGAGAGGCAGTGGCACACAGCAAGCTTTATCAGGCGGCGCTTGGACAAGCTTTATGAGAGGACATGTCCCTTATACCAGGTGTCTGTGCAGAGGCAACAGTCGGTGCACCGGGTCCCTACTCAGAAGGGGGGAGGGTATGGGAACTCTCAGGGAGAGGGGGATGACAGAGGCGGCTCCCATGTTTAGGGCAGCATGTCATTCAGCAGCACAGCAGGGAGTCTGTGTGTCACAGAACTCTGAAGGGCCACAGTAGTTTGGGGTCTTATAACCAGAAGGCTTTAGCTTACCAATGGTCGGCAGATGTGGGTGAGATTTGGCTGGGTGTATTAAAGCAGGCAAAGCTCTAAATGGCTAAAAATTTGCTTGTTTGGGCTATGTTTAAAACAACTAGATGTGTAAAAATTTGAGTTTGGTGCCAGCAGGCTTTTGACTAGTGGGTCTCAGCCTGCAGTGAAGAAATAAACAACCTGGGGCCAATACACAGAGGCCGTCTTTGGCTCATCTGGGTAACTGTTTGCCATCTGTTATTCTCTTCTGTGTGATGTCTCTTCGTGTCTTTTGCCCATTTTCTAATCAGATTGATTTTTTAAAAAATGTTTAGTTTCAGGAGGACTTTGTATGTTCTAGATATGAATTTTTGTTAGATAAGTGGTTTGCAAATATTTCCTCCTAGTCTGTAGCTTGTCTTTTCATTATCTTATCAGGATGTTTCACAGAGCAAAAGCTTTTAATTTTGATGATGTCCAGCGTATTGATTTTTTTCCTTTATGGGTCATGTTTTTGCTGTCATATGTCAGAACTCTTCACCAAGCCCCAGGTCTTAAAGTTTTTGTCCTGTTTTATAGTTTTATGTTTTACATTGAAATCTATGGTCAATTTGGAGTTAATTTTTGTATAAGGTATGAGACTTAGGTTGAGGTTTATTTATTATTTGTTTTGCCTATGGATATCCAATTGTTCCTGCACTATTTTTTTTTTTTTTTGAGACAGAGTCTCACTGTGTTGTCCGGGCTAGAGTGTCGTGGCGTTAGCCTAGCTCACAGCAACTTCAGACTCCTGGGCTCAAGCGATCCTCCTGCCTCAGCCTCCCGAGTAGCTGGCACTACAGGCATGCGCCACCATGTCCGGCTAATTTTTTCTATGTATTTTTAGTTGTCCAATTAATTTCTTTCTATTTTTAGTAGAGACAGGGTCTCGCTCTTGCTCAGGCTGGTTTCGAACTCCTGAGCTCAAACAATCTGCCCGCCTCGGCCTCCCAGAGAGCTAGGATTACAGGTGCGAGCCACCGCGCCCGGCCTGTTCCTGCACTATTTAAAAACATTTTTTGCTGATATATAATATTTTTATGTGTTTATATGGTACATGTGATACTTTGTTGCATGCATAGAATGTGTAATGATCAAGTCAGGGTATTTGGGGCATCCTTCACCTTGAGCATTTATCATTTCAATGTGTTGATAATATTTCAAGTCCTCTCTTCTAGCTATTTTGAAATTTATAATACATTGTTATTCACTCTAGTCACTCTACTCTATATTGAACATTTAACTTACTTCTACTGTCTGACTGTATGCTAGTACCTAATCAGTCTTCCTTCATTTCCCCCTCCCCACAACACCATATCCTTCCCAGCCTCTGGTAACTATGGCCCTACTCTCCACCTCCGTGACAACTTTTTTAGCTCTCACATATGAGTGAGTATACGCGATATTTGTCTTTCTGTGCCTGGCTTATTTCACTTAAAATAATGATATCCAGTTCCATCCGTGTTGCTGCATATGACATGATTTAATTTTTTCTTATGGCCTTTTTTATTCCATTCCATAAATATATCACATTTTCCCTATACATTCATCTGTTGATGGACACTTAGGTTGATTCCATATCTTTGCTATTGTGAATAGTCCAGCAACTTTTTTTTTTTTTGAAAAGACTATCTTTCCTCCACCAAACAGCTTTTACTCTTGTCAAAATTGGTTGTCTGTACTTGTGTGGGGCTATTTCTGGGCTCTGTCTATTGCGTTACATTGATCTATGTGTCTATCCCTCCATCCATATCATACAGCCGTGATTCCTATAGTTACATAATGAGATAATGTCTTGAAATCAGGTAGAGTGATTCCTACCACTTTATTCTTTTGTAAAATTGTTTTAGTTATTCTAGTTCTTTGCCTTTCCATATACATTTTGGAATAATCTTATCTTTATCCATAAAATCTTGATAGGAATTGCATTAAACCTATATATCAATTTAAGAAGAACTGACATCTTTACTGTGTTGAGTCTTCCAATTCATGAAAAGGGCATGCTGTGCATTTATTTAGATCTTTGACTTTTTTCCATTAATGTTTTGTAGTCTTCAGAACGTAAGTTCTGCACATGTTTTGGAAGATCCAAATCTAAGATTTTATTTTTCTGAACGATTATAAATGAAATTTTAAAATTCCACTGTCTACATGCTTATTGGTAGTATTAAAAATAGAATTGACTTTTGTAGGTTTATCTTGCATGCTGTGACTTTGCCAAACTCACTTACTAGTTCTAGGGTTTTGTGGTTTGTTTTTCGTGGGTTCCTTGTGGTTTTCTGTGTAGACAATCATTAGTCATGTCATTTGCACATAAGTACAGTACTTTTGATTTGTATGCCTTTATTTCCTTTTGTTGCTTTTTTGTGCTGGCTAAAATTTCCAATTCTATGTTGAATAGCAGTGGTGAGAGTGTACATCCTTGTCTTATATTCAGTCTTAGAGAAAAAGCATTCAGTGTTTCCCCATTAACTATGATGTCAGCTGTAGCTGTTCTTTTTGGTAGATGTTCTTTATCAAGAAGTTGAAGAAAAAGAATCTATATAGATACAGATAGATGAGCATCCTTTTTCTAATTTTCTGAAAGATCTCTTAACGTTATGAATGGATGCTGAATTTTGTTGAATGTCAATTGATATGGTCATGTGATTTTCCTTCTTTAGCCTGTAATGTGATGGACTGCACTGATTGATTTTCAGACAGTGAACCACTGTTGCATTCCTGGAATAAACTCCACTAGGTCATGTTGTATAATTTATTCATTGCTGAATTCTCTTTGCTAATATTTTGTGCAGAATTTTTGCACCTATATTAATGAAGAGTATTGGTCTGTAGCTTTGTTTTCTTTCTTGGTACTGTCTTTGGTTGTGGAATTCGGAGCAACACTGGCTGCAGGGAATAAGTTGAGAAATATTCCCTCCTCTTTTCTTTTCTGGAATAGATGGCATAGAATTTGTATTAATTCTTCTTTAAATGTTTAAACTCCTCTATGACTGGAGATTTCTTTTTGGGGGAGATTTTTGTGAATTCAATTTCTTTATTAGTGATGTTCAGATGATCTGTTTTGTATTGGGTGAGTTAGGATAGTACTTGCTGAGTAATTGGTCCATTTCACCTAAGTTGTCCAATCTGTGCATGCAAAGTTGTTTACTGTATACTTTATTACCTTTTCAGGGTGTGTAGTGATATCCTCTGCTTTATTCTTGATATTAATAATTTGTGTATTTTTTTCTTTTGATAGTCTTGCTGGAGGTTTGCCAATTTTATTGATCTTTTCAAAAACTAGCTCTTTATTTTATTGATTTTCTCCACTTCTTTTCTGTTTTCAATTTCATTGATTTCTGTACCTTTATTATTTCCTTCCTTTTGCTTGCTTTAGGGTTTGGTTTGACCTTTTAAAAATTTCTTTAGGTAGAAGCTTAGATTATTGATTCGAGCCTTTTATTCTTTGATAATGTATGCATTTAATGCTATAAATTTTCCTCTCAGCACTGCTTTTGCTCTGTCCCACAAATTTTGATTGTATTTTTATTTTTATTGAATTCAATGTATATTTAAAAATTTTATTTGGAAATTCTTCTTTGACCCATGGATTATTTAGAAGTGTGTTGTTTAGTTTTCAGTGTTTGGAGACATCTCTTTTTTTTGTTGCTGTTATTGATTTCTAATTTGATTTTATTGTGGTCAAACAACACAGTCTATATGATTTTAATTCTTTTAAATCTGTTGAGGTTTGTTTTATGGCTCAGATATTGGTCTATCTTTATATCTGTTCCATAGGTGCCTGAAAAGAATGTATATTCTTTTTTTGTTGAGTGGAGTATTCTGTAAATGTTTATTAGATCCTGTTGGTTGGTGGTGGTGGTGAGTTTTTCTCAATCCTGGCTAATTTTCTGTTTAGTTCTATCAATTGTTGAAAAGGGGTGTTGAAATCTGTAACTATAATTGTGAGTTTGTCTATTTTGTCTTTCAGTTCTTTTAATTTTGCTTCACATATTTTGAATTTCTGCTGTTTGGTACCTACAATTTCCCTTTATATCCTTTTGATCTTTCCTAGTTATAATATAATTGCTTTAAATATTTCCTTTACATAGAAATATATTAGACAATGTTATAAGTTTTGCTTCACCTGTCAAACATAATTTAGAAAACTCAGGAGGAGAAGGAAAATCTATTGTATTTAGCCATATTTTTGTTGTGTGTTCTTTCTTAATCCTTGAAGTTCTGAGATTCCTTCTTTTATCGTTTACTAGGTTTAAAGAAATTCCGTTAGCCCTTTTTATAGGGTAGGTCTACTTGCACCGCATTTTCTTAATTTTTCTTTTTCTGTGAATGTCTTGATTTTCTTTCATTCCTGAAGGATATTTTTACTGGATGTAGAATTCTAGTTGATAGGCTTCCTTTCAACATGTGAAAAATCTGCCCTCCATGGTTTCTGATAAGAAATTCACTGTCATGCTAATTGTTTCCCCTCTATGGGTAATGTCTTGCTGTTTTCAAGCTCTTTCTGTCCTCAGTTTTCAGAAGTTTAACTATGGTGTGTTTTGTCATGGATTTTTTTGGGATTGTGTAGCTTCTTGAAACTGCAGGTTTATTTTTATTTTTTGGTCAAACTGGGAAATTTTTAGCCATTATTTCTTCGAATATATTTTCCACCCTATTCTCTGTTCTCCTTATGAGACTTTGATGACGTGAATGTCAGATCTTTCATTATAGTCCCATCTGTCCCTGTCACTTTGTTCATTATTTTTCAGTCTATTTTCTCTTAGTTTTTCAAATTAGGTAATTTCTCTTGTTCTATCTGTACATTCGCTGATTTTTTTCTTTCCTCTGTCCTTTCTTCTCTGCTTTTGAGGCTATCCAGCGAGTTTTTAAATTTTGATAATTGTACTTTTTAGTTCTAAAATTTCCATTTTGTTCTCCTTTCTGTCTTCTATCTCTGTGCTGATACTTTGTTTGTTCAACTTCCATTTGCTCGTGTGTTTCAAGTATGTTTGTAATTGCTTGCTGAAGCATTTTTAAGATGAGTGCTTTAAAACCCTCATCAGATAATTTTAACATCTGTACCATGTCAATGTTGAGATCTCTTGATTGATTTTTTTTTTTTTTTTTACATTTAGCTTGAGAGCCCCCTGGTTCATATTATGATGAGTGATTTTTTTGTTGTTGAATTATGGATCTTTTAGGGATGATTTTATAAGATCTTGATTTTATTTCAATTTTTTTTTAGCATATTTTCTCTGACATTGCTCTGGTAGGTAAAAGAGGGAGGGTACCATCTCATTATTGGCTGGGGAGGATAGAAGTCCAGGTTCTTCACTTGGCCTCTGTCTACACTGAGAGTAAGAGGAAGGGAGCTCCTTGTTAGTGCTGGGTGGAATTGGGAGTTCGGGCTCCTCACTAGGACGTCACACATACCACCCTTGCTGGGAAGAGGAGGGGACATCTCATTTCTGTTCCCCGGTAAACTCCACTGAGACCATGGGGGGTGATGGCCGTTTTACTGCTGAGCAGTGATGCACGTTCCCACTCTTCACTAGGCTTTTTCTGATACTGCCCAAGTGAGGAGAAGGAAGAGTATTTCATTACCACCAGGGGGAGGTGGTTTCCAGGGACCGGTGGGGTTCAGAGGGCAACAGTTCATTACTGACATCGGAGCTGGGCTGGGTGTTTGAGACGCCTTGTCACACTGTGGTAAGTATAGGAGGCTGGGCTCTGCATTTGGCCTTTGTTGGCAGAGGGGGGATATGGCTGAATGTTCCCCTCCCCCATCCTCCATGGTGTTTAGCGGGAGTAGAGCAGCTACTGTCTAAAAGTTTTCTGTTTTGCTAGGCTGATTCTTTTCTAGTCCTCGGGCTAGAAAGAATAGGCTTTTCTTGTTTTTGTTTTGTTTTGTCCGTCCGTGGCCATTGGCATTTCCAGATTGCTAGCTTTTCTAGTATACAGTCTGAGATATATGAGGCAGAAAGAAAACCCAGGGAACTCACTGCAGTGCTGTTTCTTGGGTTCCCAGGCCTCTAGCCCATCTGCCTTCTCCTCGGCACTTTTCGGTGCCTTTTTATGTGTGTGTTATGCATACCATCCAGAATTCTTAGTCGTGCTTAGCAGGGAAAATAGGGAAAAGAATATCTGCTCCACCTTCCTAGAAGTGGAATTCTCTCCAGTACTTCTGTTTGTCACTGATTTAATAGGTGAACATCAGAACCCCATTATTGTCTGAATTTGCATTTTTGACTTTAAAAGAGAGCAAAGCTGTTTGTTTACCAGTTTTAGTTCCCCTTTTTGTGAATTAGCTACCACAGATTTTACCTATTTATGTAAAGACATATTATTTGCATTTTTAAAAAGATTTATTTTACCAATTCATTCTAGGTCTGTGTATAACAAATATATGAATTCATTAATCTTCAGGGGATAGGATTGTGCATTATTTTAATTTTCTTATTTATTCTGATAATAAGGCAATTTTTTGAAAAATTAATGAGCAGACTAACATATTGAAGAATTAACTAGGTCATGTTTTCTTGGAGATAATCTTATCATGAAAGAGAAAAAATAATTTTTCCTTTCACTTCTCCGTGGGGCTCTGTGTCCTTGAAGCCTGGGCTTCTTTTTACCTTCCGGAAAGAGTTGACAGGCCCTTTGTTCATGAAATCTTAGCCCGTGGAAGAGATTAGGCCGTACTGCCCGAGAAGACAGGGTTGGGGTGGCATGACCTGGTGGGTACAGTTGGAGAGTGGTCCAGTTCTGAAAGAGCCTTCTTAAATACTGAGGAGGGGAACAGGTTTCTCGGCTTGGTGGAGGTTAGTCCTCCTTAGGAGTTGTTTCCTGAAGTTGTAAGACCTTGCAGGGACAATGACAGAACAGGCTAGCTGAGACACTAGATGCTAAGTATCTTTACTTGGCAACCTTGGCGAACACTCCCTTGACAGCCTGGCAGTATGTGGAGAGGAGAGTGGCGAGAACCTGCCTCTGTGATTCACGCGTAGCAGCAGGGTGCCGGCCATGGTGGGAAAGGGTTAGTGCTCCACAGGGTCATCTTTATAGCAGAAAGAGCAAGAGGACAGGGGAAGCCACCATGAATTAAAAGATGGGGGTTGCTACTATTTTCTTAAGACCATAATCCCTGAGGCGGTTGTACAACACAATGGGGGGGCTCCTAATATGCTGTCTTTTGGATTTCGTACTCTCCTAGGCTTGGGAGAACTTGCAGTCAGAGTCAGTTTGATTTAGAAAATTTAGGAAATGTGATATGTCATTCTCCTTTCTTTTTGTGGAGAAATTATACCTACAACATATTTTTCTATATTTTTTCCAAGTTTTGTACAATGAGCATGCATCCATTTTAAAATTAGGAAGTAAAAAAATGTTACAAGCATTAACCCTTTGCGTGTTAAATATGCTTAGATTTTTTTTTAACCAATCTGATTTTTAAATTTTAGTTTAGGTAAGCATATTTTTGATGAACAGAAGTTTAGAATGTTGTTTATTTCATAAAATTTGCCCACATTAAACAAACAAAAAAGATCTTCTAAGCTTAAAACGCTAATAGTTCTTCTACCACTCAGGCTTTTGAATAAATATTCTGTTTCATTTTGTCCTGATTTTTCCATGGATACATATATTACAGCATTAGCACCGGACCTCGCATCAGTTTGAGTTGAGGCATGAAGGCAACAGGTATCTTATTCCAGGTTGAGACTTCCATGCAGACATTTTAAAGTAGAGGATCTAAAACTTTTAGATGACTTTTAGATCCTCAAAGATATAAAAAATTAGAGATTAATGGAGATTTGGGGAAAAGATTTTTCTGCTTGTAAACATCTAAAGAATTTAGAGAGTAGCCTTTAGTAGCAGTCCGGAGGACTGGTTTAGAAAGAAACTGCATTGCCAGAGTTTCCTTGGTCTGAGAGTGTGGGTGCTTCCTGTGGATTGGATGTGGGCAGCAGATGGGTGGGGGAGATGTGGTCTCGGTCGAATCCAAGGACAGGCTGTCAGGTAAATGACTAGGTTAGTCACCTTCTGGCAGTACGTGTGCACACTACCAGAGAGTATGGTGTGCATTATGATGTCGTAAGTCATGGTCAGCTGTGAACTTTCCTACTCCTCGTACCTCTTCTTACTGCTTTTGTTCATCCCTGAAGAGATTAGAGACTACGGTTTAGCAAATTTGCAGAGAAAGTGGAAGGTGGGGAAGGAAAAAAGCTGGGAATGCACCTTTTATCTGTAGACTTACTGCCACCCAAGTCCTGAGCTAGGGGAAGAGGGAGAAATGTTATTTATGTATCAAGTGAAGGATTTTTTTAAAATTACAACATTGTGACACAGGACTAGATGTTTAAATTAGTGAATGGAGAAAGTGTTTTGAGACTTAAAGAAAACTGGGATTTGAAGGGCTCAAAGAGCTATCTGTATTACTAACAAGAAAAGTCACGGGACTGCCCAATTATAGGGAGAGAATTCCTCTGTGACTTACACCACTGATTGCCACTCTGAAAGCAGCTCCTGCTGGAGACATAACTTAGAGGGCCAAGAATTTACATTTCATGGCTTCACAAATCGTCAGCAAGAATAATAATTAATCTTTCTGATTCAGGCATTTAATCTTCATAACTATCTCCAAATCCCATGTTGGTGGTTTATTTCTGTCCAATCTTCCAAAAATGAACTAGTAATCCCTTCTTATTCCTCTTGAACTAGTTCAACATCATCTTTATTATTTAATCATGAAGCTGAAACAAGTTTTACCTCCTGTGGCACTATTGCCTCATAATGACACAAAGTTACTCCTGTTTTGTCCGTGATGTAGAGACACAAATGCTAATGAAAGATACGGTGGAATATTTCTGGGTCATTGGTGGATGTACCGCGGCCTAGGAGGCCACTTTTGAAGTTGTTGTTGCCACAGAACCACTGAATCTTGATGCCATAAAGCATCGAGTGGGGGTGGATTGGGGGTAAAGATAGGGGAAAAATGCACCCTTTGGATCAATAAGCCAGAGTTCTCTTATAACTTTTTTGTGTACAGTCTTCCTGCAGTATTTATTTTTGTCATGCACTGATTTATCTTCAAAAACCAGCTTTATTGAGATTTCTACATAAAATTAAATGAACCCATTTCAGCTGCTCAATTCAATGAGTTTTGACAAATGTATACACCAATGCAATACACCGTATTACATATACTGAATATTCATGTACCTCCCAAATTCATGTGTTGAAGCCCTAACTCCCAATGTGATGATATTTGGAGGCGGGGCCTTTGGGAGTAATTAAATTTAGATGAGGCCATGAAGATAGGACTCTTATGATGGGATTAATGTCCTTATAAGAAGAGGAAGGGAGATCAGAGCTCTTCCTCTGTCCACCATGTGAGGAGACAGCAAGAAGGTGGCTGTTTACAAGCAAGGAAGAGAGCCCTTACCAGGAACCAAATCTTCTAGCATCTTGATCTTGGACTTTCCAGCCTCTAAAACTGTGAGAAATCAATGTCTGTTGTTTATGTCATCCAATCTGTGGCATTTTGTTATACGGGTTGAGTATCCCTTATCTGAAATGCTGGAGACTAGAAGTGTTTTGGATTTTAGTATTTTTTCAAAGTTTGGAATATTTGCATTATACTAAGTGGTTGAACATTCCAGATCAGAAAATATGAAAACCAATTGCTCCACTGAATATTCCCTTTGAGTGTCAGGTTAGCATTCAAAAAGTTTCAGATTTTAGAACATTTTGGGTTTTGGATTAGGGATACTTGACTTTAAACAGCCAGAACTGACACACAATATATAGAACATTTCTGTGGGATTTTTAAAAAGTTTAATTCTGTCGTTTGCTAATCAATCTCTAGCCCCACACATGCTTCCAGGCAACCACTGATCTGTTTTTTTGTCATTATATACATGATGTGTCTTTCTTAGAGCTTCATATAAATGAAATCATAGAGTCTATACTTTTTATGTCTGACTTCTTTTGCTCAGTGTAATTTTGACATTTATCCATATGTGTTTATCAAATGTTCAATACTTTTTGCTGCTCAGAAGGATTATGTTGTCTGGATATACCACAAGTTAGGTGGATGATTAACTGTATAAGAAACTCCTAAACATTGCTAAAGTGATTGTACCATTTAAACATTACCAGTCAGAGTTTATAAGAATTCTAGTTGCTCCCCACCCTCACCAACACTTGCTACTATCCATCTTTCTCAGTTTTGCCCTTCTAGTGTGGTGGAAGTAGAATCTCACCATCATTTTAGATTTCATTTCCTTGACAACTAGTGATATTGAACATTGTCCATGTGCTTATTGGGTATTCATGCATATTTTCTTGTGAAGCATCTGTTTAATACTTTTGCCCATTTTAAGTTGAATTATTTGCTTCCTTAATATAAGTTACATAAGTTGTTTATATATCCTGGACTTCTAGATGCTTACCAGATATATCTAACTGGTGACTTTTGAAGAAAAATGTTTTAAATTTTGCTAAAATTCAATTTCTCTATTTTTCCCCTCTATGGATGGTAGTTTTGTGTTCTAACCTAGGAAACCTTTGCCTACCCACAAATTGTGAAAATTTTCTCCTATGTCTTCTAGAAGTTTTATAGTTATAGTGTTTAAGTTTAGATCTTTGGTGTATTTCAAATTGTTTCTGTATATAGTATGATGTAAGATTCAAGGTTATTAGTATTATTATTCTGGCACCATTTACTGAAAAGACTATCTTTTCCTCCTTTCCTTCCTTTCCAGTCTGTATTTCTTTTTATCATCTTATTGCAGTGACTAGCACCTCCAACACATTGTTAAGGAAAATGATGAAAATGGATAAGCTTGCTTATCTCAATCTCATAGGAAATATTAATAATTCCATCTTTTGTCATTAAATGTGGTGTTAACCATGGATTTTTCATAGATCTCCTTAATCAGGTTATAAATGTTTCCTTTCATTTCTCATGTTCTGAGAGATGGAGGTTGAATTCTCTCAAATTATTTTTTCTAGTCCTATGAAATGGTTAAGTGAGTTTTTTTTTGTCAATTAATATGATGAGTTTCATTTCTTTATTTTCTAATGTTAAACCAACCTTGCATTCCTGCTTTTAAAAAGATAATTTTTATTATTTTCTTTAACATTGCTGGATATAATTTGCTAATATTTTGTTAAGAATTTTTGTGTCTGTGTTCATGGAGTTATTCATCTATTATTTTCTTCTCTTGTGATGTCTTTGATATCAGTATCAGAATAATACTTTTCTGGTAAAATGGGTAGAAAAATATTTCCTCTCTTCGATTTTCAAGAATTTGTGTGGGATTGGTTTTATTTCTTCCTCAACTGTTTGATAGATCTACTAATGAAGTCATCTGGTCTACAGTTTCTTTTGTGAGAGGATTTTAAATTTAAAATTCAATTTCTTGAATAGATATAGGGCTAGTCACATTTTCTTCTTGTGCCAGTTTCAGTAATTTGTGTCTTTCAAGAAATTTGATCATTTCATCTGAGTTAAATTTATTGGCATAAAATTGTGCACAATATTCCTTTATTATACTTTTAATGTTTGTAGGATCTGTAGTGATGTCCTGTGTCCTCTTTACTTGGAGGCACCTTGTTCCAATTGTGTTCACTCTTTTTTTGTTCTTAATCCATGTAGCTAGAAGTTTATTATTATTTTTTGAAAAAAATCTTTTCAAAGAGCCAGCTTTGGTTTTATTATATTTATTTAGAATTTCTATTTTTGATCATATTGTATTTCATTAATATTTGCTCTCATCTTTATTGTTTTCTATTTACTGCTTAACTTGGATTTAATTTGCTTTTCTTTTTCTACGTTTTAAGGTAAAATGTTATATAATTGATTTTAGGTCATTCTCTTAAAAATATTTAAGTGTTTTATGGCTATATGTTTCCCTTGAAGTATTGATTTAGCTGCATCCTATGTTTTGTTTTCACTTCATTTTGTTTAAAAAAAATTATGACTTCCTTTGTGATATCTTCTCTGACATATGGATTATTTAAATGTATATTGTTTATTTTATAAATATTTAAGGTTTATTCAGATTTCTTTTGTTTATTGATTTATTTAACTCTATTGTCATCAGAGAATATGTCCATATCATTTCAGTCCCTTAAAATTCATTAAGATTTTTTATGGCTCAGCATATGATCCAACAGTGCTTTCCATGTGCATTTGACCATAATGTATATTCTGCAGTTGGTAGGTGTTGCCTTTGGTCCCTACTGAATGCCCTCAGTTTTTACTGAGTATTATTTGTTTTTGCTGGCAGGTACTCAAATGTCTCCCAGCTATGTGGAAGCAATGGAAATTGTGCAACCTGTGGCTCCCCAGCAGGTGTTCTTTGCATAGTCCTGTAGAGTTTTAGCCCATGCACAAATATGCAAAGTAGCATATACGCAAAGACTAGGAGAGGAGCCTTATTTTTAGCATTTTTTCTGCTTAGACCCCTCCTTTCTGTTATTCTTCCCCACAAACTCCAATCACCTTTGTCTTCTAGTGTTTCTGTCTTGGTCTTCAACTCAGCAGGATTTCCAGTCTCTGTTTGGGCTTCTTTCTATGCTTAGATCTAGCAATTAGCTCCAGACAGAAAACCAATTCATTAATAAAGCTCGTCTTATTTGCTTCTCTACTGTAAGGAAAATAACGGTCATTTTCTGCTTATTGTCCAATGTCTGAAAAAAACATTTCTTACATTTTGTCCAGGTTTTTTTTTTAGGTGTTTATGGTACAGACATGGGAAATTCCTTGTGGGTTTGAACAAAAACTGGTGGAGTGAGCAAGCTGGCCAGGTGGATGCGTGAGGAAAGCAGCCTGAGGGCAAGCATTGGGTCAAAGGCTCCGAGTCGACACATCTGGCTTAGGTACCATTATCCCAACTTTACAGTGAGGAGACTGAGGGGCACAGAGGTAAGCCACCTGCTCAAGACCTCACAGGTAGAAAAGGAAGGTTCAGCCCACATGTGAGCTCCTTCTCCCAGGTCTTATTGCCTCCCCTGTAGGCTGTCATGTTAGTGAAGAGGTGATTTATGGACCATGACCATGCAGTGGAACTTGTTATCCCAGGAGGTTTTATGAGCTGAAAATACAAATTGCTTCAACACATGCTTAGACAAACTTTGGGTTGAAAGGTGTGTAAAGGCTTATGGGCACCAGGGGAGTTTCTTAGTCCTGGTGATGGCACTGTGTCCAGACATTTTTCCTTTGCAGTGCTCAGCACGCTCTCCTGGGTTTGAGAAGTGTGCTCTCTTGCTCAACACGGCCAAATCCCTTCTATGCAGGACGGATGGGAGCCATGGATGCGGCATGTGCATTAATGACACTTATCATTAATTAAATGCACAGCATACTTCAGGTGCTTTGTATATATTATCTTAAGTTCACACAAAAACATCCTGTGCAACAGGTATTATAACACTGTTTTATTGTGTAAGAAAGGAGAACTGCGTGAAATAGCTTGGCAAGTCCACCCAGCTTGCAAATTGTGGAGCCAGGGTTTGACCTTTGCCCACCCTGCTTCTGCTACATTTGGCTCTATTTTTGGCCAAACTTTGGGACCGAAGGACCTAGTATGCTTATTTTTTTGTCACTTCATGAGAAATGAGATGTTTTTCTTTCTTTCTATTTCTTATTTCCTGTAGTTTCTGTGAGAAGATAAAAAGAAGAGAAAAACTAATGGAGAAGTCAAGGAAATTTGTGGAGAGGTTATTTTCCCTTTTTCTCTTCTAAGGCTGTGATTTTGTTTTTGTTTTTGTTTATTTTGCCCAGGGAGGAGTTGTGAGCTGCAGGTGTTAGGATTCAGAATGGGCCACAGCAGAGCCGAGGGTAGGCTGGATGGGAGAAGAATTGAGTGCAGATTCTCGGGTACGTGAAGAGGTGCGTGTGCCGAATCCCAGGGAGAGGGAAAGGGGCAGAGCCTAGCCAGCCATGTGAGCACCCGCTTCGGGGGGGTTGGGAGGACAGACGGAACCAGCCACTGGACTTATTCAGTCACCAGGAGACAGGAGGGAGACTGTGGAGGTGATTTAGCATCCAATAGCTGATTCAACTTTTGTGAAGTTTTTTGCGACTTCTTCTGAAGAGTAGTGTCATGACTGCTTGCAAGGTGGGGGAACAGAGGGGACGCTGCTTGTTCAGGCTATTAAAGATTTAGGCATTCCATGTACAAGGAATGTGAGAAGTTCCTAAAAGTAATAATTCTTTTACAGACCAAGGATAAACACCGAGGTTACTTTTTTCTTTCTTTCTTTCTTGCCCTAGTGTTTGCTGAGGTAATGGTCTTTCCCCCTCATTATAGCTCATTATTCCCCCCCATTATTCCAAATTTAATAGCTCTGGCTCCTTGGGGTCTAAAGAAACTAACAAGAAGATGTAAAGTTATCTAGATCTTAGAATGTTAAGAGAGTTTATTGACAGCATGATGCCTGCTGGGACTTTTCACTCATTCATTCATTTAATAATATTTATTGAATAACCTATTATGTACCAGGTTAAGCATATCCAAAGCTTAGCACAAAGAATTAATTTTCAATGTTAACATGTGTTTATTGCAGTCTTTACTACATTATAAAATCCCCATTGAGTGTGATACTTCTTGTCTCACCATAATGACCCACATTGCATGCTAAGCAGCTGGGAAGTATTTGGAAATGATGGGAAGAAGAGAAAATTCACCAACAAGACCAATTGAAGCATACTCTTTGGCTCCAGTCTATGAGCACGAGCAGTTCACAGCTGGATCTCAGCTCTTTTGATGTCATGGCTTCCAGGGAGGGTTGCAGTGGTCCTCCACCATGAGTGGATGAGACAAATATCAAAACAATGTAAACCTGGTATGTCGACTAGGGGAAAGGTGAGGGAAGTTCTGTGACAGTGGGATCAGGGTGTAGATTGTTTCCTAGTGGCTCTTTTTAAAAGAGAAGAAGATGCAGGTGAGAGAAGACTCTACTTGGTTAAGCCAAAGACGGTTTGACCCAGACTTCTGTTGTTTCAACACCATGAATTCTGATCGTACTCTTTTCTTAACATTGCCACTTAAAAACCAAAAGACATGAGACAGCTTACATAAAATCAAAGGTTCATTGCAGCATCAGTAGCCAAGATAAGAAAACAACCCCCCCCACACACACATTGGTAGACGACTGATGAAGAGATTGTGGTGCATATATACAACAGAATATTATTCAGCCATAAAAAGAAGGAAATCTGCCATTTGTGACAATATGGATGAACACGGAAAACTTTGTGCTAAGTGAAATAAGCCAGAAAGACAAATATTGCATGATTTCACTTACATATGGAATCTAAAAAAGCCAAACTCATGGAAGCAGAGAGCAGAAAGGTGGTTGCCAGGGGCTGGTGAGGGGAGGGCAGGATGGGGAGATACTAGTCAAATAGTACAAACTCTGATGAACAAGTGCTGGGATCTAACGTGCAGCATGGGCAGTGACGGATATGTTAATTAATTTGATTGTGGTTAAACATTATACAACGTATAAATATATTAAATCATCCTATTGTATACTTTGAATATATTCAGTCTTTATTTGAGTATTAAATATTCAAAACACAAAACAAAATCCAGTAACAATATAAAGGATCTAATGGGGGGAATAGGAAAAAATTCACGGAAAAGGTAAATGGTTAGAAAGTGTCTTAGGCAGTTTGAAAACAAAGTACTATGACAAAGTACCATAGCTTGTGTGACTTATAAACAATGGGAATTTATTTCTCACAGTTCTGGAGGCTGGAAGTCTGAGATCAGATTGCCAGCATGGTCGAGTTCTGGTGAGGACCCTCTTCCTCACTGGATGGCTGACTTCTCCTTGTGCCCTCCCTGGTGAAAAGAGGGTGAGAGAGCTATTTAGGGTCCCCTTTATAAGGGCACTAACCTCACTCATGAGGACTCCACCCCTCCGTGACCTAATGACCTCCCAAAGGCCCCACCGCCGTACCATCACCTGGGGCGTTAGGGTTTCAACATGTGGATTTGAGTGTGGGGCACACAAACATTCAGCCCATTGCAGGAAGGCTGTAGCGTTTGCACGCGAAACTTTGTTTTGAACAACCTGACACTCTTGGTAAAGAAGTAGATATTAAAGCTGACATAGCCCTCATGGTGTGATTGAAGGAAGGCTAGCAATTCATCAGAATCATACCCTAAGCTGTGAGAGAATTTGACACATTACTCTACACTTGGGCATGGAACTTCATATAATTTTGTCCAAAGATTTATATGCCAAGATGTTCAATGCAGTTAGCGATCTCAGTATTGGCATGAAGTGAAAATACTGCTATTTCTGTATTTATTTCATGTAATATCACATTATGTCATTTTATTAATTTAACTAATAATTAATTAAAAGTGAAAATTTAATAAGCGGAATTCAATAAAATAAGTGAAAATGAATCAACACAATAAAAAGACATTCACTATAATTCAATAAAAATTTTATTCACATTTTGAAACATGAAGTAAAAACATCTATAAAAGTGCATCCACTGTAATTCTAATTTAAGTGATTGGCTGACACTGGTTTTGTTGTTTTCTGGGATGTCAGTCCTCCCCACTCCAGGCACTAATGTAGCTGGCCTGCTGGGCTTCCGCACCTCCCTGCAGGGCCTTGCTCCTCTGAGTTGAACTTTCAGGAAAATCACTTTTAACCCTTCTGACCAGGGGCTCTAGGTTGTTACCAGTTTTGATTTCTCCCCCTCCCCACCTACAGTGGCGGTCTTTCCGAGGTTTCAGATCTCCCCTTCCACAACTCCAGAGACTTGCTCCAAAGCCCCCTAGGGCTGGGTCCATACTAGCACTTTGTTTTGGAGTATGAGAGGTAGGGGTGTGAAGGGGAGCTGCAGACACTGAGTGCCAGGAGGGCCTACTGGGTCTCAGACATGGGGGGAGGGTGGGAGGAGGGAAGGATTGTAGACAGAGCAACAATGGTGAACAGAACACATACATGGCCTAGAGATACTGCCATGTCTGTAAAAGTAGAATGTCTAGTAGAGTAGAAGAATATCCAAATGTAGCATTGCAGTCATTAATTATGCCATGGCCTATGAAAGAAAATTAGCTATAATGATCTTAGAGTTAAACTCTAAGGACTTGCTTAAATGAATATGTGTCCAGATGATGGACTGTCATCTGACCATTGACGTGTAATGTCAAATAGTATTTCATGACATGGAAAATGTTCCCAATGCAATGTTAAGTGAAAAAAAGTCAGATACAAAATTCTATATTCAGCATGATCTAACAAAAAGGCACTGGAAAAAGCATTTGGAAAATGTATACCAAATGCGATGACGGAAAACAAAAAGGAAAAATGGCTGCTAAGCCCCAGTGTTACCATCAGGGCCAGGCTGGGCCCAGGCCCAAGACACAGCTCAAGTCCAGGGAGTAGACATTGTTTCTGAAGCATAGAGCCAGCTGCCAGGCAATATGGATTTCTGCTTCAATGCTCCAAAAAAGACAAAGAAGAGGGCTACATTGTCTTCTCCAGCCATTTCCATGGCTATCAAGTACGATTTCCTCATGAACTCAGGGCTAATCCAACTCTGCTGCTTTTCACTTGTGTGGGTTGAGTCTGAAGGTGGAACCTACAATGCATTTCTGTCCCTGACTCTCTTTGTTCTAAGAATGCAGCTTCCCAAACAAATGAAATTATTTTAACAAAAACATGTTCAGTTAATTTCTGATCATTTGACATGAAAATATGTAGGCAGTTTTACATCCTTGACTCCTACTCAGACAAATGTCACAAGCATCTGGCCCCAGAAATGCTCCAGGCCAAGAATTTGTCCACTTTGACCTCTACAGGACATGCAATCCATTAATGGGACATACATCATTGAGGCCTTAAAATGAGTTAATGGATTTTTGGATCAGAAGATCTCTAAGACCTAAATTTTATCCTATCTCTTTGCAAAAGTGCTAGCCATGGTCCTTTGTACCCACTGGATGCTCAGTGGAATTAGATATTTCCATGGTTACCATGCAGGCTCCACAAATCTCATACTCCATTGCCTGTTCAATTGCTCAACTTAGTGTGTCCAAAACAGAACTTCAGATTTCCACCACCAGTGAGCTCTTCTACAAATCTTCCTCATGTCCCTTCATCCAATAGCTCAAGCCCAGTCCCAAGAGGCCTCCCTGACCTTGACTTTTCTCTTTTCCTCCGCCCCACACCCAGTCCATCAGTAAATCCTGGTGGCGCTACTTCCGAAATGTACCCTAATCTTGCCACTTCTCTTTGAGACGTCAGCCTCTCTCAGACATACCATGGCAATTGTCTCCAAACTGGTTGTATTCATTTGCTGGCGCTGCTATAGCGAATTCCACAGACTGGGTGGCTTAAATAACAAAAATGTATTTTCTCAATTCTGGGGGCCGGAAGTTCAAGATCAAGGTGTAGGCAGGGTTAATTTCTCCCAAGGCCTCTCCCTTGGCTTGTAGACGCCGTCTTCTCTCTGTGTCTTCACACGATCTTCCCTCTGTGTGTCTGTGGCCAGATTTTCTCTTCTTATGAGAACAACCGTCACACTGGATTAGGGCCCACCCTAATGGCCTCAGTTTAACTTAATTGTCTCTTTCAGGATCCTGCCTCCAAATACGGTCACATTCTTAGGTACTGGGGGTAAGGGCTTCAACATATGAATTTTGGGGGGACAGAGTTCAGCTCATAATACTGGTCTCCCCACTTTCAATATTATGTCCTAAAGTCTAGTTTCCCTATTTAGTCAGAGTAATCTTTAAATGTGGTGAGATCAGATTGTGCCTCTCCTCCCTTCTTAAAGTCCCCCAGTGGCTTCCATCACACCTGTATTTTACATCCACAGATTTCTGTCGCGGCCTACGTGGTCACTCCCTACTGCTCTCTAGCCTCACCTGCTGTGGTTCCTCTTTTTGCTCAGCCGCTCGGAGCTTCTTTCTGTTCCCCAGATGTGCCAAAGTCATTCCCACCTCAACGACTTTTCACCTGCTGTTCGTTTTGGGTGAAACACACTTCCTCCAGGCCTTCCCCGGGATCAGTTTCCTCTCCTTACCCAAGTCCATCACCAGAATTCCTTTCACCTTCCTTGGCGCTGCTCTCTCCCTCCTGCTCAGCCAATGACAGCTCCAGGCCCAGACCCTCCCTGCACCCCCATCCTTTTTTAGTTTCTTTCATACCACAATCACTATCTGATTTTTAAAAAATATTTATTTTCTATATTTCTATTTGCATTTATATCTATATATTATATTTATATTTATATCTATTTCTCCTACAATAATATAAACTCTAATATGCATTCAATGCTCATTTATGACTGAAAGAAATCTTCAAAATATGAACATCGCACACTTCAATGCAGCTGTTCACTTGCCCATAAACTAACATCTCTTCACCTACGCTGTTCACAAATGACATCACTCCTTCATTTATTCGACAAATATTGATCATGTGTGGAGCAGTAGAGTAGGAAGGACGAGGATTATGCCGTAAGCATATGGGGAATTACATCCTGGCTCCACCGTTTATTTGCTGGTGGCTTTCCGCAGCACAGTTAACCTCTCTGAAACTGTGTGAATCTATAAAATAGGGCTTAAAAACACACTTGCACTTGCTTTAAAATGCATTCAAAAATAAGGTGGATTGATAGACATATAAGGGAAAGATAGATGGAGAAAGATGTGATTAAGCAAGTATAAAATGTTAATTGTGGAATCTAGGTAGTGGGTGTATGAGTATTTACTGTAAAATTCTTTCAACTTTTCTGTGTGCTTGGAATTTTTTTATAATAAATTATTGGGGGAAAAGTGAAAAAAAGTTCGTTGGTTTGTTTTCAGGATTAAATGACATGGGCACATGTGATGGTATGGAGTGATTTGATACGGAGTGTTTATGATGCACATAGCAAAGGTGCCTGGAGCACTGCAGGGTTTTAATAAATGCAGGCTGCCGGTGTCATTACTACGGATATATGGCAAATACTGGCGGACTCTCCCGTGGGGGAAACAGATGTGAACACTACTCACACAATGAGGAATGGCTCTGATAAAGCCCGTGCACAGGCAGAAGGCTATGAGCTCACAGAGGAAAGAAGGACCGAGCCTGTCTGGAGGAATGGTGGAGTCTTGAGAGGCAGAGTTTGAGCTAGGCCTTGAAGGATGAGGAACTGTTCAAAGTGCGCAAAAAAGGGCATTTGGCTTTGTTTGGCTATTAAGTTAAATGACATCCCTCTGCAGCCTGCAATAATGAGGACTGTCCTTTCCACAAACATTTCCTTGAGTTTATAGCTGCATCTTCACGGCATGGATGTCAGAAATATATACCATTTCATCTCCCCTTACAGTTAAACCTGGAGTCCTATCTTGGAATGCTATGAACTTCTTTAATCTTGCGCTCAGAGTGGAAACTTGAGTGATTAGAGAATTTATCTTTATTCTTGAATTCAATGTTTAAAAATTATTTATTTATTTTCTTTTAAGCTTTATTGGGGTATAACTGATATACAAGAACCGTATGTATTTGATGTACGTGTTTTGATGGGTTTGGACGTATGTATATACACATGTGATAGATTACCACAGTCAAGGTGCTAAGCATATTCATTACATCCAAAAATTTCCTTCTATTCTTTTACAAATTTTTTTGTGGTAACAACAGTTAACATGAGATTTATTTATTTATTTATTGTCTTAACATATTTTGAGATGCATGAAATCATATTGTTCACTGTAGGTACTACTCTGTACAGAAAATCTCCAGAACTTGCCTTACATAACTGAAACTTTGTATCCATTGAACAACTATTCCCCGCTTTTTCCTCCTTTCAGTCCCTGGCAACTACCATTTTATTTTTTCCTTCTATAAATGTGACTACTTTTGATACTACATATAAGTGAAATCATGTAGTATTTGTCCTCTGTGACAGGCTTATTTCACTTAGCAGAATGTCCTCTAGGTTCATCCACATTGTCACAAATGGCAGGGTTTCCTTAGTTTATTCCATTGCCTGTATTCACCACATGTTCTTTACTGATTCAGCTGTTGATGGACATTTGGATTGTTTCTATAGATTGGCTTTTATAAATGGTGCTACAATGACCATAGGTGTGCAGATGTCTCTTCAAGACTTTGATTTTAATTTTTGAAACATACACTCAAAAGTGGGATTGCTGGATCATGTGAAAGTTCTATTTCTAATTTTTTAGGAATTTCCATACTGTTTTCCATGGCAGCTGCACCATTTTACATTCCCACTAACAATGTACAAGAGTTCCAATTTTTCCACACCCTCATCAACACTCATTTTTTATTTCTTTTTTGATGATAGACACCCTAATAGGTCTGAGATGATATCTCATTGTAGTTTTGATGTGCATTTTTCTGATGAGTACTGACATTGAGCACCCTTTCATATACTTGGTGGACAACTGTATGTCTTCTTTGGAGAAATGTCTATTCAAGTTCTTTGCCCATTTTTTAAATGGGCTATTTAGGGTTTTTTCCTACTGAGTTGTAAGAGATTATTATTTATTTTGGATATTAATTCCTTATCAGGTAGATGGTTTATAGATATTTTCTCCTGGGTTCAGTCTTGGTGGTGCTAGCATGTAATCACCTAGAAGAAGTTGTAATGGATCAAACCATCTCAAGGACCATAGTAGCAATCAGTGGGGTAGATTTAGCCTGATGTAACCTGGTACATAGATTTTCTATGAAAGAACCATTAGATCAGTTGGGACATAGCCTTAGTGGCCTTTTGGGGTGATTGGGCATTAGGTAGGGAATTGCTGGCACCTGATGGTGTGTGGACAAGGACCCAGGAGTGCTCCAGTCCTGCTCTGCAGGTCACCCTCCAGCCCTTAGACTGTCTACGGCTCAACAGTAGAATTCGAATTAATGTACCACATTGTTAATACTTGGGAAAGTATCTTGGCAGCTTTCTGGGAAAAGTTTCCCCAAACTACTTCCCCTTCCCCAAATCTAAACGAGGGACCGGAATGCCCTGGTGGGCCTGGAGGAAAGAGATGCCCAGGCCCAACAGGAGGGCACTTCTCCACCCAGCCCCACTGAGTGGAAGAAAAAAGAGGCTGGGGGACTTGCCCTAAGGAACCAGGCACACCAGGAAACACAAGAGAAAACCTCTGAGCTATAGTAACCCTGCTCAGAAACAAAATGAGGCCAGACCTTGTCTCACACTCTGGCCAAGGCTTGGCTGCTCCTCCTTCCTGTGGGGACCCATGAAGGGGTGGGAAGGGGTGTCTCTGGCATGGTAAGAAGGGGATGAGGAGCAGCTCTCCTCCACGCAGGAGTCTCTTCTCCAGGGAGTGCACCCCAATCCACAGGGTCGCGATGGGAGGGGCTGTCACTGGCAGCCACGTTGGCTCTATATGGGACTATCTTTCTGGTCATACTGATGGGGCCTGAATGCACCAGCGAGAGTTCTTGTCCTGCCAGCATGGAATTTTGATGGGAAGTCAGTCTTGCTGCATGGCTAGGCTTCTAATATGTGACTCTGAAACTCTAGGTGACATTTTCTAAATATCCCAGGACCAAGGAGCAGAGAGCACGAACTTTCCAGGAGAGATGTATCAATACCTGGAGCAGAGGCACAGAGAGAAGCAGATACAAGACAGGCAGGGAGATTCCTGATGGCTTTCCTGGGCCTGTTCTGGATCTTTACGAGGCTCCTGCTGTGTCCCTGTCCTGGGGCTCCATGAGACACATGTTTCCTGCCAATGAATTTCTTTTTGCTTAAGCTAAAGACTTCTCTTCTTTGTAACCAAAAAAATTAAATCTAACACAGATAGTAAATAGGCTTTTAAAAAAGATTATTTTATGTCATGTGACTGATGAAGTGTTTTTTCTCCAATGCTATTTTATACATCCTTGAAAAACCTTGTGGTCTCTAAAAGCAGGCCTTAAAATATAACAGTGCACTCATCAGCAATATCGCTCCTGGTTATTTAAACTACAGACAAAAAAACCCGTGTGTTTACACAAAAACCTGCATGCAAATGTCTATAGAAGTGGTCTTCATAATTTCCAAACACTGGACACAACACAAATGTCTTTCAGCAGGTGAATGGATGAACACACTGTGAAACTTGCATGTAATGAAATGCTACGCGGCAATGAAAAGGAACAAGCACTGGCTCACACGACATCGTGAATGTACCTCGAAGGCATTGAGCTGCTCGAAGAATCCATCTTTGAAAGGTTTCACTCTGTTTGATCCCATTTAGGTGACATTCTCAAAAAAGTCAAAACTAAGGTGACACAAAACAGATCAGTGGTTGCCAGGAAGGAGGGGTGGGGACAGCGTGTGACTATGCAAGATCGTAGGTGGGAGTTTTCCTGGGGAAGGACTCAGGCATCAGTACTTAAAAAGTTCCTGGGTGTTTCTAACGTGCAGCCAAGGTTGGAAAACACTGCCTAGGTCTCCAGAAACACAGTGCCTCTGCTGCCCTTTGGGGCCGACTGGCTTGGGGAGGTGCTTGCTCCTTCAGTGTTTTGTTCCTGCTGTACTCTCTAGGATTCGTGCTCTTACCTGCTTTACTTGTCTCCATTCAGTAAATTTCATGTCTCCACCATCCTCCCATTCCACTCGGTCTCTGGGGATGGGTAAGTCCATGAGGCTGGGCCCCTGTCTCAGCTTCCCCATGGGTTTGGAGCGCTGCCCTCTGCCTTCGCACAGTCCGTGAGTTCTGCCCCTGGGCTCCCCCAACGCCGTGTCCACTCCACCACCGTAAGGCCGACCACACGCCATCGTCATTGCCACCATGACGTGTCTGTGCCCTGCTAGATCAGTTTCGGGGGAATCACTCCAGACCTTGAGGAGGATCATGTCTGTTCATCCTGTTTCTTCACGCCCAGCACAAGGCCAGGGACGGAGTGGATATTCACTGAAGTTGTTAGAAACAAAGTCCAGGCACCTGGCCTAATACTCACTGACCTCAGCATCCTGGGTCGTGGACTCTGCTTCTTGTGCCCCTGGGTAACCACATGCTGGTTCTGGGAGTCCTGGCTGCTTCAGCACCTCCCAGTCTGGTCTCCTCCTGGCTTTGGATGCTGTCTTACATAACCTAACAGGGTATGTCTTTAATACCTTCCTTGAGGTCTCACTTCCCATTTCGTTCTCGTCCTCCTCCACCTCCTCTCCCTCTTCCGCAGGCTCTAGGCTCTCGGGGACCCAGCAAGGCTGACAGAGGAATTCATTTCTTAGGTATGATTTAAGTGACTGTAAGAACAGCGTCCTTCCCTCCCTTCCTCCACGTCTGCCACCCTGTAGGGGCTCACTGCCTTGTGTAGGTAAATGGGTAAATTCCAAATTCCAATGCAGCATGTGGAGTATGGTAGGAGAGGTCTGTACAAGGAGCTGTGGGGGAGCATCTGCCTCAATGGATGTGTGTATTGGAAGAGTTTGCACAGGGATAGCATTCAAGCAGGGTTTTGAAGGATGAAGAGGAGTTCATCGTAGATAAGGGGGAAAGTGCTTACTAGGAGGAGGGCATAGATTAGGTAACAACATTTCTATTTAGAGGGTCACCAGGCAATTTTGTTCTTGTTTGATTTCTTTTTGGGTTCCCTTTCATTGAAAACCATCTTTCCCTTGGATTTGGTAGGGAAAACCACTGAGACAGGTGATGTAAAATGAAAGTTTTATTTATTTCCCTCTGGAGAAGCCAGTGGCCAGGCAATTACAATTTAGACAGAAGACTTTATTTAAACTAACATTGGATGAACTTTCAGAAGGGAATATTCAAGGAAAGTATAATTCTCAGATTTTCCAAGTTAACTTCCATTTAGTTGTTACCTTAACCTTACTGTCTAAGAAGGCATTCTTTGTCCTAGAAGGAAGCAACCATGGGCCTCGGAGTTGGCTTTTACAGGTGTTCAGACTTCGGGGTGTGCAGCAACTGCAACAATCACTTGTTCTTTTATGATCTAGTAGCCAGGGCCACAATGGCAATGGCAGAACCAACAATTGAAACCACGCCTTCCCCAGAGACATACGTATGTACCTGAGATGTATGCTCGAGGATGGAGGGACAGAGCTCCGTGGATGACCAGATGTGAGGGACAATGCGACAGGAGGCCCAGAATAACTTCCAGGCTTGCACAACAAGGGGTTAGGGAGGCGGTGGGGCTGTCACGGAGCGCCTTGATGGCAGGCTGGAGAGGAAGGCTTGGAAACAGGGAGAACCCAAGGATTTCCGAAAACTAGGAAGTGGGAGGGACAGTAATTTACTGTAGTGAGAACCTTCTGGGCTAGGAGCTGTTGTTGGGAGATAAGGATGTATAATAGTGTTCTTTGATTGCAAATGGTAGCAACAATTATATACCTACATCGGAAAGATAACAAATTTTGATGTGAGATACCAAGGATTAGCCCATTAAACTCCGAAGCTTAGGCCACAGGGACTGTATTGGGAGGCTCTTGGGGGAGTTCCCCCAGTACTGGCAGTTGGTGTTTTGGAAAGCGTTGGTGCCCAGCCTGAGCTCTCATCCCTTCTCTTCCCACACCTGACCCATCTGGTCTTACAGGGCCCTTGCACACTTCTATGTGAATACACCAGCTTATCTGTCTATGCTCTGTTCACACTTCGTGCAAATGGCCACTCCTTGGACATCCCTTGTGCTAGGGACTTGCATGCCACAGGTATAGAGCACCCTTGGAACTATGAAACTAGGGAAGAGGACCAGGCAGCCCTAGAAGTGGACTTGAGCTGTCTAGGAAGGTATTCCAGATACCCAGAACATGGTGTCCAAGCAGGGAAGAGGTGTGGGCCCGGTAAGCATGTGAACTCCTTACCCCACGGGGAGGGTCGTGGCTAGAGGAGAGCTGTATAGGGCCTCTAAAGGGCAGGGCCCAGGGTTGGGGCCCCTCTTGCCAGGATCTAAGAGAGCACAACTTGGAACTGCAATGACCAACATGGTAGCCATTAGCTACATATGGCTATATGCATTTAAATTAATTAAAATTAAATAAAATTTAAAATTCAGTCCCTCAGTTTCATTAGCCACACTTCAAAAGCTCCATAGCATGTGTAAAGGAAAATAAAAATCTCAGGACCCACCCCCCCACACACACTTATTATGCAAAAGGAAAGGTCAAGTTTAGAGGCTGAGTCATGCAACACTCCCTTCCAAATACATAGCTGTTACCAGCATTATGCATCAGCCAGATCCACAAGGAAAGGTCAAAGGCCTCAGGCACCTGCAAGACCTGTCCCCACAGATCATCGTTCATAAGGAAATTCTCTGCTGGCCTCCCATAAACAAGGACATGCAAACTGTAACTTTAGGTCTTCAGGCTAAATCTAGCCCCTAAAACTAAAATCTGTTTGATACCACACTAATAATGTTGGCTATTAGTTTATCTTCCTAGGGCCAAAATAGAGACAAAACAAGATTAATCACTCTTGCACCTGCCCAAGGACATCTGCATAACTGATGCTTCCTTCACTCTCTTTTTCTTTCCAAACATTTCCCTTATCTAACGTAAAATGTAGATTTCCCAGGCATTGCATTAAAGCCTCACTGCCCACCCTTCCTTTCCTTTCTGGGTGCCCTTTCCCCCTACTCTGAGTTCCCAGATCCTTCTTCAGAGAGCAGAGGTCACAGGTGCTTTTCCTGGGCAGGTCCTCAAACTTTGGCTTAATAAACTTCCATTGGTTGAAATCTTTGCCTCCGTCGCTAATTTTGGGTTATCACATGTGTGGCTCATTGCTTTCATACTGGGTAGCACAGATACAGGACATTTCCATTATCACGGAAAGTTCTACTGGACGGCACTGGTCTGGAGCCTCAAGGGAATGGAGCGATTTGCCCCTGGGCATGCGGCTAGATAGGTCTGGGGCTAAAATTTGAACTTAAGCTTGTCTGATTTTAAATCCTATAGTTATTTTTCTTCCCTCACCTTGGAAAAAAAATCAAATTTATCTCTCCCAGCCTGTTTCTTAATGTGTAAAACAAAAATAAAACCTCAAAGGGCTGCGATGAGGGCGAAATGAGACGACGTCTATAAAATGCCCACAGTGGAGGAGATCGCAGGCTCTCAGCACATGCGGTTTTCTTCCCCGGCCTCTCAGGGACTGGAAAAAGAATCAGTGGAAGGATTAAGAAGCTCTTTCTATTTCAAATGCTCGAAATAAGAGAAAAATGGCTTTAAAATGGATGAAAGACACTCCCTGGTAAACACTTCAATGGTTATACACCTACAATGGAAAGACAACTAATTTTGATGTGAGATACTGAGGATTAGCTAATTAAACTCCAAAGCCAGCATTTGTGTTTGAAAGATTAAAAATAATTTCACATGCAACAGGGACTTTTTTTTTTTAAGAAAAGGTGTGGGGAGTATATTCATTCTTTGATTATTTATAGCCAAGAGACAAGGAAGAATGCATTAGACATTAATGGCTGGATTCATTTTCTTATAAATGCTTTTAAGATTAAAAAAGACATGTTCTGAAAATGTGTTATCTTAGAGTGCTAAGTTTAGTGTCCTTGACTAACTGTGAGGATGCTGGTCAGAGCCTTCATCTTCCACTCTGTGGCCTTGAGAAGTCCCCTCTCCTCTTTGGGCTCACAGTCCCTTCTGGGAACAGAAGGTTATTAATAGATAAGACTTTAGGGACCTTTCACCTCTCATAATACAGGATTCTGTAAAGAACTAGAATGATGTTTTAAAAAAATTATTTAAAAAATTAGATGTTACATGCTTTATCTTTGATACATTACCATGGATTAAACATGTATAAGAAATCTCCCGGCTGAGTGTGGTGGCTCATGCCTATAATCCTAGCACTTCGGGAGGCTGAGGCGGGAGGATCGTTTGAGCTCGGGAGTTCGAGCCAGCCTGAGCAACAGCGTGACACTCCCCCCCCCCGCCCTCACTGCCATCTCTACTAAAAACAGAAAGAAATTAGCTGGACAACTAGAAATACATAGAAAAAATTAGCCGAGCACAGTGGTGCATGCCTGTAGTTCCAGCTACTCAGGAGGCTAAGGCAGGAGGATTGCTTGAGCCCAGGAGTTCGAGGTTGCTGTGAGCTAGGCTGATGCCACAACACTCTAGCCTGGGCGACAGACCGCCAGAACAAGACTGTGTCTCAAAAAAAAAAAAAATCTCTCAACTGTAGGGGAAGGTTTTTGCATCATTTGTTGGTAAAGGAGGAAGGGATAGACTTTCTTTTTCTATTTTTCATCACATCACTGGTAAAGAAAAATCAGACTGCTTATGTAACAGAACTCATTTTTTCTGTAAGGAGAACGCATGGGTCCTTCATTGACAGAAGTTTCCAATTTTTTTTTTTTTAGACAGGGTCTCTCTCTGTCAGTGGGACTGGAGTGTAGTGGCTCAATCATAGCTCACTGTAACCTCAAACTCCTGGGCTCAAGTGATGCTCTTCCTGGCTCAGCCTCCATGGTAGCTGGGACTAGAAGGTGTGTGCTAACATGCCTGGCTAATTTTTTAAAAATTTTTGTACAAACAGGGTTTCACTATTGCCTAGAGTGGCCTCAAATTTCTGGCCTCAAGTGATCCTCCTGCCTCGGCCTCCTAGAGTGCTAGGGTTACAGGTATGAGCCACCATACTGGCCACAGAAGTTTTCTAATTACCTGCGTTGCTAGAGCTATTCATTCATTCACTGATTTAACAAGTATTTCTTGATCCCCAGTGATGTGTCCCAGGCAGTGCTCTAGGCACTGAGGATGCAATGGTGAGCAAGTAGACAGAGTCCTGGCAAGACAGATCATCGACAAGAAAACAACGAAATACATCATATGTCAGGTGGCAACAAGTGCACTAACAAAAATAAGTCAGAGGTAAGCACATAAAGTCTGATGTAGCAGAGGAGGCTGATATCTTAGATCGAGGGATCAGCGAAGACTTCTTTGAAGAGATGACATTTGAGCAGATTCCCGCATGAAATGAGGAGGTGGGCGTGGTGTAGATCTGGTGCAAGAATGTTCCGGGTAGGGGGAATAGCAAAGCAAAATCCTAAGATGGGAAAAGTCTTCACAGGTTTGAACAACAGGCAGAAGTGGCTAGAACAAGGAGTGGAGACTGGAGCAGACGGAGTAGAGAGAAGAAGAAGGAGGTGAGGCCAGAGAGATGACCAGGGAATAACTAGATCCGGGTCAGCAAACTAGGACCTGTGAGCCAAATCCAGCCTGATGACTGTGTTTTTAAATAAAGTTTTATTGGGGCACAGCCGCATCCGTTCATTCACTGTTATCGGAGCTGCTTTTTCACTGCAGTGGGAGGTAAGGAGTTATGACGGAGGCTTATGGCTTGCAAAGCCTAAAATATTTACCATCAGTCCTTTTACAGAGAACCTTTTCTGACTCCAGGTTAGATTATTATTTAACTGGTATACATTGTATCATATCCCTGAATTTTCAACCTTGCTGTGCCATTACAATATCTTGCAAAACAGAATATAGCTAGATTTTTTTCCTTATACGATATGATGCATCTCTGCATTTTAAATGAGAAGTTTAATCTTTTGGCATAGATTGTATTTGTATTTTTGAGTCTATTCCTACCATGTTATTTATTGTTTTCTATTTTCTCTATTCTCCTTTCTCTCGGCTTACCTTTTTTTTCCTTGATTTACTCCATTGTTTTGTATTGAACCCATTTTTATAATTCCCTTTTCCCTTTCAGATCCAATGTACAGAACGAGTTGACTTTGCAAACATTTTTCCTGGCTGAGTCAGGTAATAACTCCTTCAGAGGTAGTTATTTGTTATTGGTGTTTGCTTGATTTATTTTTCTACATGGTTATCACCACTCCAAGCCTACACTTTTTGCCAGTTTACTAAATCTCCTCTCAAGGTGTTTACTGCATCAAATTGTCCCTGGGTTTCATCCTCTTGAGTCGAGCTCTCTGAGAGTTGCTGGCTCCCTCTGCTCTGTGCCTGACCCACGGTGCCCTCCCGCCATCTCCGTTCGCCGTCCTGAGGATCCCCTTGCACCCTCCTGTTCCTGCCCCCTGTCGCCCTCTTTCTTGGCTGGCCCCCTCCTTTTGGAACAGCACGCACTCAAGCAGCTCCCTGCAAAATGGTGCAGAGGAGTGTTGAGACCTTTCTTTTCTGAAAATATCCTTAATCTGGATGCACACCTGATTAGCAATTTAGCTGGCTCTAGAATTCTGCACCAGAACTCATTTTATTTTGTTTTTCAGAATTTTGAAGGTAGTCACCATTATTTCCTAACTTGCAATAGAAAAGTCCAAAGCAATCCTTACACCTGATATTTTGGATGTGACGATTTCCTCACTGGAAGCTTGAGAGAGATTTTTTCCTCCAGTGTTCTGAGATTTTACAATTAAGAGCCTTGTCTATTTTTATCCACTAAGTCAGGCATGGGGTGGGTTCTCTCAGTTTGGGCCCTCCTGTCTATCCGGGAAATTTTATTGAATTATTTTTATAAAGATTTTCTCCCATCTGTTGTCTCTCTCTCTCTCTCTCTCTCTCTCTCTCTCTCTCTCTCTCTCTCTCTCCCCCATTTCTGGAGTTCTAATTATTTGTACATTGGATTTCTGGACCTCTCTTTTTGTAAAAAATTTCTTTTTTGTTCTATATTTGTGGAGGTTCCTCAACTTTATCTGCCAACCCTTCTACTAAGTTTCTAATTTCTGCTGTTTCCAAGATCTTTTTTGTTCTGTTTCTTTTTATAGCATTTCATTTCCGTATCTTTTCACGTATTTCTGAGGATACATGACAGCAAATGGCGTGGAGGAGACTCAGCAAGGCACACAGGTACCTGGAAGATAAAATACCTGATGTGGGGGTGAGTGAGGAGGAGGCCAGTGAGTGCGGGAGACTTTTGGGAGGGAGGGATGAGAAAGAAAGAAGGGAGAGATGTAGGTGTCCATAGGGGTGGGTTTTGGTGGGTAAAAAGGTTTTTAAAGAAATTTTGCTTGTTTTGTGCCAAGCAATTTCCCCATGTGTGCTCCTTAAGAGACCTTAGCATGCAGCTCTGCCTAACTTTGCAAGGCCTATGTAGCTGCCTTTAGGGTAGCCTGTTATTATTATTATTATTTTTTGGATTGCACCTGATTCCTTGGGGAAATCTGACTTCACCTGGGACCTCAATCAGTAAGTTACTCTTCCCCATGAAAGAGGTGGAAGACAATCCTCTCTGTCAGGCCCAAAACAGTTTTCCCCAGTTGGACAGTGAACTACACATAGGTTCAGATAAACAGAGTAGCACGAGGCATTTTTCAGAGGGCCTCGGAGTACGCACAGCTCCCTAGAGAGGGACCAGAGGTGGTCGTACATGAAGGGATTCTGGGCGTGGGCAATAGCAGGGCAGACTGGGTGCTAAGGGACACAGAGGCAGAAAGAAGCACACCTCAGAGCAGGCGGGTTGGAGGCAGGCTGAGCGTTGCAGTAACCCTGCAGAGTGGAGAAGCAAATGAGACCACCCCGAACCCGAACAGACACGCACAGAAACGATCCCACAGCCCCATCTGCGTGTACGATGTCACCCATTGCTTAGTAAGAAGAAAAAGGAAATAGTATCCGAACTCTGCTGGGAAGGATTAGTGTTGCTGTTCACGGTTAGTCCCAAGCACATCCTCTTTCTTAGAGACCTGGCTCACATGGCTGCCGGTCAGGAAGGAAATCAGGAACTCTAGATCCTGGCTGCCTGGTGCGCACGCTGGCCCTGTTCACACCCAGTTCAGGTCTGGATGCGATGCTTGTCACCTATTCGTGGTCTTCATAAAGTCTCTCGCACTAAAGAGCTCACCTGCAGAGCAGGATGCAGTGTAGGCTCCATGAACACTGGGGTATATTTGCATACGGAAAAATGGCAGAAGGCACCACATAAAAATGTACTATTTTGACCAGTGAGGTCATACATGGTTTAAAAATTTTCTTTTAGCATATCTATATTTTCTAACTGCACTCATATGGAGATCAGTTATTTCAGTAATAATGGCCGTAGTCACACTTGCCAACGTTGGTGCCAAGTGCCATGCTGGGCATCTCATGGGCATCTTCCCATTCCCTCCTCACAGCACCCGGCAAATCGGGGACTCCCATCAGGTCATTCTGCAGGTGAGGACACTCACGCGCCTGAGCTCGTGCAGCAGGTGAGAATTGGGGTCCTTCTGACTCCAAAGTTCAGATTTTGTTAATTTTTATTCATTTATTTTTTTTTCCTCCTGAAATTTTTCCTAAGGAAATGCTATGCAGTGAAAGGTGCTTATTGCAGACGTTTTCCCCCTTCCAATGATGTGTATTCTGAAATGACAAAGTTATAATAAATACATCTGAACATTGCACAGTATGGAAAGAATTTGCCTGTGTAAACAATTCTTTCAGGTTGGGCGTGATTTAAAAATATATATTTTTTCTTTTGATTTTTCCTATACCCTTTGATGTGATGGATATTTTAGCCCTACGATAAGAACTTTGATTTTAAAAAAACATCTGTCTCAAAAGCCAGTATTCCTTTAGCATGTCAGCAAAATGCAAAATCCCTAGCATTTTAAAACAAAACATGACAGACTATTCTGGAAGCACTTGGAGCCCAGAGCTATTATCTCAGGTTTTGAAAAGTGAGTGAGGAAAATGGTATTCAGACTTGGGATCTCTGAAGAGATTATCTTCCCTGCACTGGACTCCGGCGCGCGTGCGTCACGCGGCTCTCCGGACCCCGAAGGCCGGTCTCCTCCTGCCCGCGGTTGCCTCAGTGGCTTCACTGCTGTCTTGACAACTGAAACTTGCGAGCATCAAGAACAGACAGGCTTTGAGGAAAATGAGGCCTATTTAGGATCAGAGTTAGACCCTCTAAATTCTTCCTCTGGAGGGTGCTTTGGGCCTTTCTGAGCAGGCTGTGTTGCAAACAAGAAAGGGATGTCCATGACCTTACGAAGGATATTTCTGTTCCGCTGTTAGGAGGAAACTATGCAGCGTATCCCAACCCTCACTGTTCTCATGTCTTGCTGGCTGTTGCCTTTGTCCGTCAGGCCCCGGAGTGAGTTTTCTAGGGATCAACAAGCCTCACCAGACCGGTCCTGTGTCCTGCGTCACTCGCTGGCTCCCAGTCCTGCCAGAACAAAGCCCAGCCCCATCAGCACGGCCTCTGAGGCCCCCAGCTCCAGCCTCTGTGCCAGCCTCGCGGTAGCAAACGCCCCTTGCCGTTCCCCTGCCTTCCCCCCATTCGAGAGCTGGCTTCCCCGCAGCGTGCCATGGACTCTGAAGCTCTCTGCCTTTGCTCACGCTGCTCCCAGTGCTTGGGATGCCAGTCTGACCCCTTGTCCCCAGGAAAACTTACCAGGATTCTAAATTGAACTCAAAGGCAACCACCTGCAGGAAGCTTTTCCTCCCCTCTGCTCCCTCCGTCCACTGCCCTGCTTCATCCTCCAGTCGAATTCCCTCCTCTGGTCCTCTGGGCCCGCTGTGCTCTGCAGATGTGCCTGGTGCAGCCCTTGGCACACCGTCTTGTGATTATGGTAGTGCAGTGATTCACAGCACAGATTTTGAAGTCAGACGGACCTGGGTTAGGTTTCTGGAGTCCCCACTTGTCAGTTATGTGACCTTGGGCCAATTATTGCATTCTCTCAGAGTTAGTTTTCTATCTTGGGATTGGGAAATAACAGAACCTCCTTGTAAGTTTGTGAGGATCTAATGAGATCATGTATTAAAGGCCAGACATGGTACCTGGAATACAGAAGCTCTCAGTAGACAGCAGCTGCTGGCCTTATTTCCATCGTTGATTGCCTCTGTGTCTGTCTCCCTCCGGGATCAGGAGAGCCTCAGGAGAGAGTTCATTTCTATAATGTGAATGCCCAGCCCAAGGCCCGGCCCAGAGAGCTGCTGCCGGGAAAACATTCTGATTGCTGAGTGCAGAGCCGCAGTGGAGAGTTGCCACCCTTGTTGCATGGTGGAAAATCAGTGTCCCAATTGCAATGTGAATTGATACTGGTACCTGGCACCATCCCAAACACCAGAGCTTAGCCTCAGATTCCAATGGGAGGCCACCCTTGCAATGCTAAGTCCATTTCCCCACTTCTCCTTTGCAAATTTTATGCCTCCAAGATTACAAAATAGTACTTGCATTTCAGCCAAAATTCACATTTTGCTTTCAAATGCTCTTTGATTTATCTAGTTCCTAAAAGTGAGCATTATTGTTCCAGAATTCCCTCATCTTCAGGAAATTGATCAGAAACCAAAACATAGGCAAGAACAGCAAAATCAATGTTCTGGTTTAGCTGGGAAGCCTCCTGCCAGCAGCATGGTTTCGGGATTGTTGGAGGGAATCTGTTCTCGGAGTTCTGGAACCTGGGCGGGAGGCCTGGTTCCCAGCAGCCCAGCTCCGTCCTCGCTGGCTGCGAGGCCTTGGTTCAGCCACCCGGTAAACCTCCTGAGCCTCCGTGAAATGTTGCATGGGACTGTGCCTCCATGGCCGGAGCATCCTGGCTGACACAGAGTAGGTGCTCAATTAGTGAAGTACGAACAGTGATGTTTGATAGGATTTTCTCAGTGGGAATCGGTTGGAGCCTAGGTCACCTTGTGGCTGCTTGAGTGACCTGGTGGGACTTGCTCGATTTCCAGATATTTGTCAGGAAGATACTTCGGGGTCTTCTAGCAAGGAACTGACTCCGTGGGAGGGAGGTACCAGGGGTGGGTAAAAGTGTTGTCCAGTAACAAGCCTGAGTCATTGGAGGGAAGTGAGGCTCTTAAGCAGACAGTGTAGACTCCACAGCCAGGTATCTACTACTCCAACTGAGTCTAGACCGGCAGCCCAGAAGTGTGTCTGGATTCTAGCAAATGAATTCACATGCTCTAGTGAGAAAAGGAGAGAGAGCAGTTGTCGGCGATGTAACACCCGGGGGTCCAAGCACCTCTTGGTGGGCTCCCCTTCTCATGCAAATGGGAAAGAGCTATTCTACCCCACTTTGCCATGCATTTCCGTGTCCCCTGACCCGGAGCAAGTTTGAGGTGTCTTCAGTGGGGGCAGCAGATTGCACTGGCCAGTGAGGAAGGGCCCTGGCCCCAGAGCAGTGGGGTCCCAGCGAGACGCAGTGACTGGGCCAAGCTGCACGTGGAAGAGCAGCAGTGAGGCCGCTGTTCCTGCTGCCGTCGCCCTGGCGGGCTGTTCTTCCCAGAGAGGAATAAGAGGGAGGAAATGGCACCCAGCAGGCAAGCAGAGTGGCGGGGCAGCCCCAGCCGAACCCCTGGGTCCCACCAACTGCTTTATGGCTGGGCTGTGCTGGCAAACCGGGCAGGACCATGGGCAGGTTGTGGGGGGATTTCTGGGCCGGCAGAGCCGCGTGGAGACTGGCAGCCTGTGGACCAGAGTGGTGCTCAGGGGAGACGTGAACCTGAGACTTAAGAGGACAATTTCTGTGGGATGGGACTGGGGGTCTGGTGCAGTAGCAGAGAGACTGCGGAGTTGGCAGGAACAGAGCTGGAACGTGAACACACGGGGCAGTCCTCCGGGGCCTTCTGGACACACTCGAGGTGGGGACTTTGCTGGGGGCTGGCTGTCGTGGGCCAGCATGGTGGTGACGAGACAGCGCAGCTGGAATGATGACCTCTCATTGACCTCACTTACACTGCCAGGCTTGCGGGGCTCAGGGAAATTTGGGTTGTGTGGTATTATACTGCACTTGCAAGCGTAAGGGATTGTCTGCGATAATAAAGACAAGAAGGGGGTTTACCCACCCAATGCCTAGGGTTCCCTCTTGCATTTACATGTGATGAATCTAAGGAGAGCTTCTCTCAGAATACTGGTAGAACTTCATGTTCAAAAACGTCTTCAATGTCCCTCATAATTGATTATAATGACAATTGTTCTTTCCCTGTTGTTGTGCTCTGCAAACTATGAGAGGATGAGATTAAATTACAATTTGCATATATTAGACTAGGCATAGAGCTTTCTTCCTTTGTGCTGTCCCTGCTTGTAGGCTCAGCAATAGGAGACAGTCTCCTCCCTGCCCTCCACCTCCTGACCCAGACGGAGGGTGAGAGGGAAGGGAGAGAGGGGAAGAGTCATAGACAAAGTGACTTCAGCTGGGTTTTGGAGGCTTGGGGCTCAAGGGGGATGCATCAGGTGGGAGTGACAGAAGAATCCGCATAGGCAAGGTTGGCAGAATGTCCCAGAGTGTGTGCGTAAGGTCCCAGCAGAGAGAGCTGCCAAGGGAGGGATGCGAACAGCGGGAGAGGAGGGCAGAGAGGGGGCTGGGAGCCCAACCTGTAGCAGTTTCAGAGCACCGCTGCCGCTGCCCACTCCAGTGCACTGTCTGAAGCTTTGGCTTCCTTGCATCCCCTCTTCGCACGGCTGCAGACTCAGGGCACCCCCGTGCCCCTGCCCCAGCGTCACCTCTGCCCCCATTTTTATGTCCACCCTAAGCTCAGCCTGCAGCTGCTTAGCCGCGGCTTAGGGAAGTCATCTTGATTATCTGATGAAGCCAGCACTGGGGACCAGGCAGTGGGAGAGGCAGTGCCGTCCTTGGATCAGCGAGAGGGGGAGTCAGGGTCCGATGCCTACGGGTGTGTGCAATCAGGTGGGTCATCCGCCCTCTCAGCTTCCTTTGCTCATCTGCAAAGCGGGCCTCGCAATGCTCACCTGCGGGCTCCCTGGAGAGGATGAGCGTGCTTGTGCTCAGTCAATGCTGCTTGGCATAAAATGGGGCATCTGGGAGAAACCTTGCAATGCAGTGTCTGCTGAAACCGACTCATCAGACAGAAAATCCCCGTGCAGTGGACAAACTCAACACAAATATTGCTGCTTTACCAGCTGATGCATTTTGCATCAACTGCTTGGGGCCGGGGAAAATTCCTCTGAAGCAGAGCTGTCCTTTGGTTGGGACGATGCCTCCATGGGTTTTCGGGCTGCGCAGGTGGGACGGCTGATCCGGGATGGAGAAGCAGCTTTGCACGCTCACCAGCTTTGCGCTTCTCCTGGCGCGGGTGGGTGCCCAGGGCAGGCAGTGGGTAGCCGCATGGCTACGTAACGGGCAGCGGGAGAGAGGGCTTGGTACTGAGTGGTAAAGGGACAGCAGGCTGGGTCGTGGAGAGAGATGGCTTGAACTGCTGGACTTGAGAGCCTCAGTTGCTAACATTGAAAATGAAATGTTGACTTTCTGGAGAAAAAGATATGCTTATAAATTCACAGACTATCTCTGGAAAGATGCATAAGGAAATAAAAGCAGCAGTTTCTTTTGAGGCAGGAAATTGGAGTGTGAGAAACCTTCACTTTTTAACAATATATCGTTTTGTCAGTGTGCTAATTAAATAATTAAAAATATAAATTCTCCGATTTTGCTTTGGAACTTGCCTATAGCGTCCTGTAATCTCAAGTCACAAGTAAAGACCGAGGACCCCGCAGCCTCGTCGCGGTGCTGCCTCCTCCACGTGAGGGAGGGGCCGGTTCTGCGTGCCGGGGCGGGTGGCCGTGACTGGGGCGAGGGGAGGAGGGGGAAGGCTTACTTCCAGGCGAGCATAGGTGAGGATCCTCTCCAGGATCCTCAGAAGCGTCTGGGAGGAGGATGGGTTTCCTGCGGTCCAACAGGATGGGGACTTGGGTTACTTTGCTTGGTGGTTTCAGAAAGGGTGACGCCAGAAGGCTTTGAGGACTTGGAAGCTCTCAGGTTAAAGTTAAGGCAGATTCCTGAGTGACAGCAGGAAAAAGAAGAAAAGGTTGAGCACGCTGGCTCAGAGCCAGATGTCTTCTCTTATTTGATCTTGCGCCACCCTTGCCGCCACATTTAAGGTGCACTGTTCTCACTCCCATTTTACAGATGAGGAAACTAGGCTTAGTCGTGAAACATTTGCTCAAGTTTAAGAGATTTGCCTGACTCCAAGTTCAAATGCTTTCCGGTCCGCACAGCGGCCCCTCGGCAGGGGAGGAGGGAGAGACGAGACGCAGACTTGAAGGAGGAAGGAGGTGGCCGCGAACAGACTGCTGAGACACTCGGGAGCTCGGATCGTTAACGGACACCTCCGCAGTCCTGATCTGACTCCCGAATTAGAGTGCAGCACTTCTGAAAAAAAGACGCCTGCTTTGAAAGTTCTCTAGACGTGCACACCTGCAGGGGCTGAGGCGCGGGGCGGGGTCAGGGAGGCCTGTGGGACTGAGTCGTTCAGGGCCTGCCTGGGAGCAGTCTCTCCAACATGCACACGGTGGCCACAGTGGCTCCCCTAGCAGCACCAGTTGAGTCCCTCCCGGCTGTCCCGGTGCGGACTGTTTACGTAGCAAGGAGCAGACAGTCCAAACTAATTTGGCTTAGAAAATGCACTGGGTCTTCAACGCCACAGTGCAGAGGCAGCTGGTTCGGCGCGGGTAGGGCCAGGCTGGCGGGCTGCCGTGCGTCTGAGGATGGTGCCCCACTCCCAGGGCCATCGTGGAGAGGGTCTACTCTTGGGCAGGCTTTCTCTCAGTGATGCCGTGAGGGCGGCCAGAAGCTCCTGGGGCCACGTCCCTCCTCATTAATGTCCAGCAGGAAAAAAAGGGTTTCTCCTGAGCTCCGTTGGATGAAGAGTGTGCTTTCCCCTTTCCTTTAAAGCTTCCGTTTCTCTTTGGCTCATGGGATCTACTTGGTAACCTGTCCAGCAGGGTCCACTTGGGAGGCTTATTTAGGTTTCATCTCGTCCTGGGTTAATGACTCGGGGGGGAGGAGAGGTGAATGCCCCAGTGGCTTATTTAAATTCTTCATGACTCTGTGGCTGGAAAGCAGAGAGGGAGTAGAAGACACGGGCATGTTTCTCCTGTGGCTGGGCTGTCTGTGGCTGGGCCTGCTACTCTTGCCTGTCAAGGGAGCACGGCAGCAAAGACAAGTTCAAGGTCATGGCTGCTCGAGAAGGGCTCGGGCCCATATTCGAGGGCATCCCGGTGTTGCTGGATGACACGTGCTGTGAATCCCCATGCTTTATTTTTCTTTTCCCCCAAATTTCTATTATGAAAATTTTTAAATGTACAGAAAAGTCGAATACTGTGAAGGTCACCTGCACATGCAACACCTACGTCTAACACTGACACCTTTTATGTATGTGAACTGCTTGCGAGTCAGTTGCAGATGTCAGGACGCTCTCCCCGCAAAGGCTTCCTTGTGCATCTCTGAAAAACACAGACATCCCTCTGCGTAGCCACGACATCGTTATCACACCCAAACCATTACCCCTCTTCCTCTAGTAGCGTCCAATATCCTGTCTCGGCTGTTCCCCAGAAGTCTTTTCAGCTGTGTTTTCTCTGAACCAGGATCCAGTCGGGGTTGATGCCTTTACTCTACAGTCTGTTTTATTTTAGAACATTACCCCCACTTTTAAAAATGACACTGATGTTTTGAAGAGATCGTCCCCCGTTCCAGTCTGTTCCTTGTTTTTCTTGTAAATTTGAGACAGCATAATGGCTTAATAGTGAGATTTCAAGCTGAATGCTTTGAGCAAGCGTATTCCACCAGTTACGCTGTGCTCTTCGCACCACGCGTCGCCCCGTCGGTCCTGTCATCGATGTGGTCGGGCGATGCTTGCACGGTGCTTTCTTCCTGCACAGGGGCTTTTTGCCCATTGCATCTGCTGAGTGCCCTTGGAGTGACTCTTGCAAACGGAAGTGTTGCCTGTCCCCAAACAAACTTTCGCTTAACAGTTTTAGTGTTTAATGATGAAACTTGCCTGAAGCAGTGATTTCATCAGAAATTGTAGGATGATGATTTTTCTAATTCTATTATCTTGATTATTTGAGAGTGGGGATAACCCCACCTCCAGGGCTGGAGCAGGGCAGCACAGGACACTTAGGATGAATGCCCTCCTCCTGCTCTGCGTCCTGCAGGGGCTGGCTGGGATGTCACTTGCCCCGAGAGGCCTTCTCTGACCACTCAGTCTGCTTTAGGTGACCCCATTAGGCTCTGTCATCACAGTTTATAAGGGCATTCTATTTGAAGGTTATGGGCTTAATTCGACTGGACTATGTGGGCTGTGTCTATTTTATTTACCATTATTTATCTAGCATCAGGCTCAGAGCCTGGCACAGAGTAGTTGCTCCGCAAATCCATGTTGGCCGGATGCAGCTGGCCAAACACACAGAGCTGAGCTCCAAGCCTGGCTCGGCCAATCCTGGGCAATCATTTCACATCTCTGAGCTTCAGAGAGGCTTGTTTTAGGAATAATATATGAAAAATGATTCTCCACAGAGAAGAGTTCTCTCTCCTCCCTTCGCCAGCTGGTGAAGCCCACATTTTGCAGGACCCTTTGCTCCAACTTGTCTTTCTACTCTCCTTCCTTCCCCACCCCTCCCTGCGCCTGCCTTATTTTCCAACAATGCAAGATTGCTTACTGCTCAGTACAGGAAACTTGCCCAAAGAGAAGTATCTGGCCTTTGCCCTCAGCTCCTGGGAGGTGATCTCTACATCTTCAGAATGTCCTGCCTGGTAAGAGTGTCTTTGTTTATCCCAGACCTTATCAGATAGTCTGTGCTAACAGCGTGATTCATCCCAGGCAACAGGGAGTACCAGCTCTGCCTTGGGGGGCTGGCAACGGAGCTCAGCCCGTATGTGGTCAACAACGTCTAAGGGACTGTGTCCCAGACCCAGCACGCCAGGACCTTGCCGGCTTCCCCGGTTGCCAATACCCCAGTATATCGTCACATGTCATTTCTGGGAGAAGTAAGCGCCGTCCATGTGACTCCCCTGGGGTAGAAGCACTGGAAGCTCGCCCTTGGCACTGTCCCGTGCCCTCCCTAGGCACCTCTTCCCTTGGCTGATTTTTTTTTTCTCCCGAGGAGTTCAAGTTTTCTTTTTTGAAATTACCATAACAGAAAATGACACCTTGGCTGATTTTGACACATTGACTGTCACACTAGAAAACAAAATTTTTCCTTGGGGCCACAGTGTTTTATTATGAAAATAGAGTAAAAACTTCAAAAATGAAAAAATCCAAATCCAAATAATCCAAACAATAACAAATGAAAAGTTTGTTATTTTTTATTGTTTTCTGTGTGCGAGTTACACGCAACTTGAAAAATAGTTCACGTGGCTCCCACAGTGAAGAGATGTGAGTTACATGTGCTTAACGAGGCCCCGGGCTCAAAACTAGCATGAGCTAAATACAGCTCACATGGTAGTTAATGTGTTAGTCTCTGTCGTTTGTTTCACTGTAATTAACCACAACCATGAGCAGGACAGCTCTTAATGAATGCTGTGCATCCTTCTAGCAAATTCTTGAACCCGAGGATGGTCTTGGGGGACCCGGGGAATTGCAGTTGGTGTCAGAAGTGAGAGTGCACCCAGGGACTTCTGCACCTGACAGCTACGGTCCCCAAACCTCCCTGTCCTTCCCCAGCCCTGCACGGCTGGCGATGCTGCTTCATCTTCTCCCCTCCCGGTCTACACGCTCTTCCCGCGTAGGCCCGGGCCTGCTTTGCTTCCCTCCCTTCCTTTCCTTCAAGCATGAATCTATTCAGAGCCTCTCTTGTCGCATAGAGTGCCACCACATACTAGGAAAAAAGTCCCCTGGGGTCCCATGGCATGGCTCGGTGGCTGGGGTGCAGGCTGCATTCCGTCCTCACTTGCCCCCTGGGCTGATGCGCCTGCAGCGATGCACCCTGCCTGCATTCACGCGTTTGCTCGCGTTCTCCTACGCCTCTGCACATCCCTGCAATCAGTACTCCCCACAACGCTAGCTGGGCACCCACTCTAAAGACACGTGACACGTGAGTTGTATCTCTCATCTGTGTATACCAGAGCCTAGCACTGTGCCTTGTGCCTGGCAAGGGTTTCAATGAATATATGAATAAATGAATAATTAAATGAATGATTCAAATTAGGACAACTATTGCAAATACTGTGTTCACCAAGAATGTCCATTTATATTTCCCCAAAAGCAGTGATTCTGAACCTTATTTTAGTCATGGGCCTCTTTGGAAATCTGGTGAAATCTGTAATTACTCTCCTGGCAAAATGTACATTGACATACTGTATAAGTCAGGGCTGCATAGGACTTTCTGAGGTAACAAACAGCTCGAAATCTTAGTGGCTTAACACTACAGAAGTCTATTTTGTTGCTGAAGTTACATGTCCCATGCAGGATGGCAGGGACTCTGCTCCACAGAGACATTCAGGGCCCCAGGCTGAGGGAGTTTCACCATCTTAGACACTGGATGGACGCAGTTACTATGAAGGGCTATAGAAAAGTTGGAGGATTATTCAACAGCTCTTGTAAGATTTTGTCTGGAAACGGCACACACCACTTCCACCCTCAGCCCATTGACCAGACCTAATCACATGGCCCCAAATGATGCAAGGACACGAGGGCAGATGTATTGTTTGATGAATTTCATTGCCTCTGATACACACACATGCACATATACACATACAATTTCAGGGTCATCTATGGATCTTTCAGGGACCTCATGTTTAAAAGCGATCAGTGGTCAAGCCATAAAGTGTCTTGAATTTCATGCTAATATTTACATTTATGTAAGTCAGGATTCGCAAGCTAAAGCCCCACAGTGCTGGCAGGTGACACAGCTGGCTGTAAGGGTGTCTGTGCCTTCAGGGCCTAAGCAGCAAGGTCAGGGATGGTACAGAGGCCATCTAAGGGGGGCACCTCATCTCTGCTCAAATCAATTTTTTGCCCTGTGAGAAGTGGGTTCTGTGTTTTCAGATCTTCCAGTTATCCAAGAGGAATCAGAAATCCAGATTTTAATTAAAAATCTCCCAATATAAAAAAGTATTGGTTCGTTTAAAACAAAAATGCACTGCTGGCCCGCGGAAGCCCACTTGTGGGCTAGATGTGGCGGGCAGGTAGGCCTCTGGCGATTTTTGACCTCTGCTAGACAGAGAACATTTTTTTCCCTCCAATCCTCAACTCTGCCCACGTGTGCTCCCTAAGTCTGACTAGCATCCTTCGGGAAGCACACTCATCCTACCGAGCTGGCGTTAAAACAATGCTCATTATTCCCCCCGAGCGCACGGGAAATTAGCCTCTGCGTCGTTAGAGTTTCTGGTGAAGTCCTTTCAGCCCTAAGCTCACCGGGTTTGCACTGGAGGCCGGGGACTGTAGATAAAGCCTGATTTCATTAGCTCGGGAGAGGAACCAATCCCCTCGCTCGCCGTTTCCACGTCTCCGTTGAGCCTGTTGACCCGCCGAGGTTGATTAATGTGGAGGCAACAAGGAGCTGAACGCACAAATAAAATGGGGAGACCAAGCTGCTTCCAATGCTTCCGGAGAGCGCCAAGTCGGGGCCTTAGCAGTTGCTAATCTGAGCATGTCTCCTGGGGGCGGAGTCGCTGCGGTGAGCGGTGAGCGGGGCTGCTGCCTGCCAGGCAGAGGCGCAGGCTCTGCGCACCGCCTTCTTCACGCGCCTGTCCGCTTTATGGCACTTCCCAGTGCTTTGACATAAATCTTCCCATTTAATTCTACGGCCGGCAAGTGGAACAGCTATTATCCCTTTCCCAGACGAGGCGATGATGTCATCTGCTCCAATTTCCAGGATGTGACACATCCGAGTGAAGCCCCTCCTCACGAGTGTTTCCTAAAATTGTAGGGTTTTACATAACGTCTCCACCATACAGGCTGTTTCCATGAACCATATGTACTACCTCGCACCAAATCATTTCCTTTAAATAGACTTCGTACAATTCCCAGTTTTACTTAGCCTTGCTTTATGCAGTGAGATCCGCAAATCCTGGATTCTGTGTACTGTTTATTAACTTTTCTAATTTTTATGAAGGTAAACAGAATAAAACTTCTTTTAGCCAATGGGTCTTAAATGGTTAATAGAAAAAATTAGGTTAAAGGGATAAAAATGAAAAATAAATCATTCTAACTTCAAACACGTAATCGTGTGACGTAAGCAAAGGACTGCTTTCTGAGGCTGGATATTTTGCCCCCTTGCTAGGTGTGCTAGAACAGAGTGCCACGCACTAGGTGGCTTAAGCAACAGAAATGGAGCCACTCACAGTTCTGGAGTCCGACGTCAAGGTGGGTTTCTTCCAAGGGGCTGTGAGGGAGAATCTGTTCCATGCTTTTCTTCTGACTCTGGTGGTTTTCTGGCAATCTTTGGCATTCCTCGATTGTGGATGCTCCCTTGTCCTGATCTCTGCTTTCATCTGCATATGGCGTTCTCCCTGTGTGCATGTCTGTGTCCACGTGTCCCCCATTTATAGGGACACCAGTGACATGGGATGAGAAGGCCACCCTGCTCCAGTGTAACATCATCTCAGCTAAACTACTTATGTCTGCAATGACCCTATTTCCAAACAAGGTCACATTCTGAGGTTCTGGGGGTTAGGATTTCAGCTTATCTTTTTGGGGGGACACAATTCAATTTTTAAGGGGTATATTAATTAGGATTCTGTGACATCTAGAACAAACTGCATCTATAATGCATTGCCTACAATTTCCTGTTTTCAGATTCTTTAAAATGAGGTGAGAATTTAGACCCTGGGAAAGACGTATGAGTGTGAATGTCTTCTAGCATTTTATTACTCTTATCTAATCTTTTAACAGCTGGCTTCCTTTTCACCTGCCTGGACAGCGGAATTGATCTTATTGTTTTTAGCAATTCTCCTTTATCAGATCTCTGTAAAACACTCAACTTGATTTTGTGTCATTTAGGTTTTTTTTTCCTTTTCCTACTCAAATTTCATTGGTTTACATGATATTCAGTTGATCACATACTGATAATAGTGATCCCTGCATTGGGAACAAACGCCAATACCTCCGATGGGCGGGCGGCGGCCTGGGGGCAGCAAGGGCCCCGTGTGGACGAGAGTGAGTGTCCACAGGGCTGCAGCCGGCAGCCTGATTTATCCACGAAATGGAGAGTTTGGGTGAGAAATCTGCTGCGTATAATAATTGAAAATGAGTGCGGGCCTCTAAATCATCTCACCAACCAAACTTTGGACAGTATTTTTATTTTCTCACTGAATTATTTTTTAAAGAAGTTTAAAAGTGCTGGGGGCAGAGACAAATGATTATGGCTCAGCCTCATACTTTCTGTGTGGTGGAGGAGAAAGCAGCAATGGATAGAAATTTTATTAAATGCATTTTCCAGAAGCACAGAAGTTTCCTGAAATAAATTTGGAGAAAATGTGACTGTATTAGTCACCGTTCTCCAGAGAAACAGAGCCACTAGGGTATGTGTCTGTGTATATACACGTACATGTGTGTATATACATACACATACACACATATGTATCTATATGTGCATGTGCGTCTGTGTGCCCAGGTAGAGATGAAGAGAGAGAGAGGAGAGATTTTCGGAAATCGGCTAGTGCGGTTATGGAAGCTGGCAAATCCAAAATCTGCCGGGCGGGCCAGCTGGCTGGGGACCAGGGAAGAGCTTGTGTTGCAGGTCAGGCCTGAAGACCGTCTGCTGGCAGAATTCCTTGCTTGCGGGACGTCAGTTTTTGTTCTATTGAGGCTTTTAGCTGACCGGACGGAGGCCCTCACATTACGGAAGGCAGTCTGCTTCGCTCGAAGTCCACCGATTTAATGTCAGCTTCAGCCCAACACCCAGAATAATGTGCCCAGCCGTGTGGCCATGCAGAATTAACCATCCCAGTGACATAAGATAATCACGTACTGGTCTTGCGGCTTCACATCCCTCCTGCTTATATCTGTCATCTTGTAAATGCCTTTGTTGTCTCTTATCTCTTATAAGCTTCCCATGTAACATAAGTTGTCATGACTTTATATCAGTATTCAAGTATTGTCAGTTTTACATCATAACATTTAAGTTACGGAATATCAGAAGAGTAAACACCACTCAAGGACTTTACCTCTTCTTCTAGGGAAGGAATCAGTGTTTTCCGTTGTATAAAGGACAGCTGTGTCATATTAGACAAATTATGACCTCGTTATTGCCTTTATTTGTAGGTTAAGTATGATTTAAGGAGACGTGTATGGGGCCAAGCTGATAAGGGTTGGTCTTGTGATGGTCAACTTTACACATCAACTTGACTGGGCCAAGGGGTGCCCAGACAGCTGGTAAAACATTAATTCTGGGTGTGTCTGTGAGGGTGTTTCCAGAAGAGAATCATATTTGAATCAGTAGAGTAAGTAGAGAAGATCGCCTTCACCAGTGTGGGTGGGTGCCGTCCAATTTTTGAGAGCCTGCACGGAATAAAAAGGCAGATTAAAGGTGAGTTTGCTCTCTCTGCTTAAGCTGGGCCATCTGTCCTTGAACATTGCCACTCCTGGCTCCCGAGAGCCTCATGAGCCAGACTGGGACTTAGCCTTGGCTCCCCGGTTCTCAGGCCTTTGGTCCTGGACTAGAACTACTGTGTTGGCTTTCCTGGGCCTTCAGCTTGAAGATCACACGGTGGGACTTCTCAGCCTCCATAATCACATAAGCCAGTCCCTCATAACAAATCTCTTTCTATATAGCTATATATGCTGTATATTTAATATCTATGTCTATTTTCTATTGGTTCTATTTCTATGGAGAACTTTGGCAAATAAAATGCTCTTACTAGCAAAGAGTGGAGTGGCTGCTGGGCAGGTGAGGACCACAGAGTCCCACTCTGGCACCCTCAGGGGAATTCTCATGGTGGGGGCAGGCGACTTGGGCCCTCCCAGCCTTGAGGCCACAGCTGTCAGATGGCTGTTTCTCTGAGCCCCACTTTTTCTGGGCACTGAAGCTCAATCTCTTTCTGAGCCAGGAGGCCTCTCGTCGGCCTTGGGGGTGCAGCTGGACACAGGCCTTGGTCCAGCCCATTTTTTATGTCTCTTCAAAGGCAAGAATTCCAAGGCCCCACGCTCCATGTGGAGGAGCCGCCCTCTGGAGCAACTCTGCCTGGATTCTCTCCACCACTGGTCAGTGTGGAGCTGAGGCGACCTCCAGGGGGAGAGCACCTACCATGTGTGGGTTTCACAGGAATCTTGTGAGCCTGGTACAATTGTTATTCCCATTTTCCAGATGAGGAAACTAAGGGGCAGTGGTAAAGTCAGTGGTCACAAGTGGCAGGTGATGGAGCTGGGATGTGCTTCTGCATCCGCTTGACCTCTAAGCCCATACTCTGTTTCCTATATCACATCTCCCTTTTAGCGCCTCAAACCGGAACTGTCAAAAGTGTTGACAAACAGGAAAGATCAGAATTAAGATGAAAAATGTGCTGCAGCTCAGACTGCATTGAAACTTTCTCTAAATCTCAGCCAGCGCAAGACTGTGGTGCAGAGAGAGGACGTTCGTGAGCATCTTGTATGAAATCAGCTCATGTGGGGACCCAGAGAAGGCTGGGTCCATTTACTCATTCATTCGCTCAACAATTATTTAGTGAGCATCTGCTATATGCTGAACACTGTTTGGAGGGCTAGGGAAAGACCAGGGAACAAGACAGACAAAGTCCCTCATCTCACAGAAATATCCTGGTGGGAAAGAAGCGAGCGAGTAAGGAGACGAGTGCAATTCATGTGTCGATAGCTGCAGTGGAGAGAAATAAAGCAGCTGAGAAAGCAGAATTTACTCTTTGGACCGTGCGTGAGGTGCTGGGATTGCGTGGCCAGTGTCAGTCACCTGGTGTCTGTGCCCGCGGCGCTCACAGTTTCGAAGGGAGAGCAGACTTTAGAGGATTAAATAAGCTCACAAATCAGCGTAGCTACGGACTGCTGTAAGTCGGTGGAGGGAAGTGACGTAGCCCTTTTAGAGAGCAGAAGAGAGAGTCCTAATTGAACACCTCTCTGGGTCAGTGTGGGCTGCTCTAACAGAATCCCGGGGCCTGGGGGCTAAACAGCAAACATTTATTTCTAACTGTTCTGCACGCTCAAAGTCCCAGGTCAGAGGCCAGCACGCTCAGGTTCCGGCGAGGGCCTCTTCCTGGTTTGCAGACGGGTGGCTTCTGGGCACATCCTCGCGTGGCGGACAGAGGAGGAGAGATGGGGAGAGCGGAAGGAGGAAGCCAGCTTTCTCATGTTTTTCCACATTGGGGCACTCATCCCATCGTGGAGGCTCAAGCCTCCCAAAGGCCCCATCTGCGAATGTCGTCATGCTGCGGGGAGCATTTCAACGCAGGAATCTCAGGGGACACAGACACTCAGTCAGTTCACAACACCGGGGATGGACAAGAGAAACAGTTTTGTTTTTTTTTTAAAGAGACAGAATCTTGCTGTGTCACCCAGGCTGGCATACAATGGTGTGATCATAGCTCACTGCAATCTCCAACTCTTGGGTACAAGTGATCCTCTTGCCTCAGACTCCCAAGGAGCTTGGAAGCTGGGACTACAGGCACACACCATCACACCTGGCTAATTTTTAAATTTTTTGCAGACAGGGGTCTCACTATGTTGCCCAGGCTGGTCTCAAACTCCTGGTCTCAAGTGATCCTCTCACCTTGGTTTCCCGAAGTGCTGGGATTACAGATGTGAGCCACCATACCCAGCCATGAGAAGAATTCTTGAAGGAGGTGACATTTGAGCTGAAACCCGAAGGATAAGGCTTGCCGGGTGAAGAGGGGCAGGCCAGGGAAGGCTGAAGGAGAAGGTGAACGGAGTTGGATGTTGAAGGGAGGAGAGAAGGAAGGCAGTCCTCACCAGCACAGCAGTGCAGTGGAAGCTTGGAGGTATGCAAAGGGCCGCCCACATGCGGGAGCGGCCACGGGCTCTGGCTGGGGTAGGGGCGGGGGCAGGAAGCGATGCAAGTGGACCAAGGCCAGGGGTCAGCGTAGGCTCGGCTGCCTTTGAAAGAGCCGAGTTGACTTTTCGAGCTTGTCCTGGGACTTTACAAAGCTGTTGCGTTGGTTTTAACGGAAATGGCCATAAATTATTCACGGGTTACAGCTGAACCTTGCTCAGTGTTACACAGGAATAAAGAAAAACCCTGTTTGCTGAGCTCTGACCACAGGCTGAGAAGTGGAAACGGGCTGTCCCTGCCTTTGGAGAAGGCTCTCCAGCCACACAGGCTTCTGTCCGGTTGCGGAGCGGCCCTGCCGCTTCCGCCTCGCAGGCTGGGTGCCTGCTCTTCCTTGGCAAGGCAGCTGGCCGTGGCGCCTCTTTCCCCTCGCACTTCTGCTTACCGCAGGTCTGGGCCCCGCGCGCCGCCTACGCCAGCCTCTGCCCCGTCACCCTCGCTTTCTCCCGTATTACCCTCCTAGCTTTGTAAACCATCGTTTCACCACTCACAATCTGTGATGATGCTTTTCTTTGCGTGTGTGATTCATGCCCCACCCCCTGCAGTGCTCTCCTAACTTCAGAAAGTCAGGGGCTATTTCAGTCCTGCTCATCTCTGAACCCCCAGGTCTGACTCAGTGGTTGGCGTGTAATAGTTGCTGGATTGATATTTGCTGAAATGAAATAAGATGAGTGAGGGACTGTGCTAAGAACTTCCACAAGCGATTGGCCATTGAAGCCTTACAGCAATTTGATAAGAAACAGAGACAGAGTATTTCCCCATTGAACAGATGTGGAAACTGAGGCCCAAGGTTGCACAGATCGTAGGGACAGAGCTGACTTCAGTTCAATTTTGTCTGACCCTCTGACCCTAAAAGAACTCTTTGCTTGATTAAAACTAACAGCCTCTGAAGACAGCATTGTATACACACACACACACACACACACACACACACACACTCCTCTATTTTTTTTAAAGCAACTCCTTTGTTCCAAGGGCCAAATTCAGTCCTTCCCCCACCTCCTGTTTTATTTATTTATTTATTTATTTATATTTTTTAGAGACAGAGTCTCACTCTGTTGCCCCGGCTAGAGTGCGGTGATGTCATCATAGCTCATGGCAGCCTTGAACACCTGGGCTCAAGCCATCCTCCTGCCTCAGCCTCCCAAGTAGCTGGGACTATAGCCATGTGCCACCATATCCGATTAATTCTTTTATTTTTTGTAGAGATGGAATCTTGCTATGTTGCCCAGGCTGATCTCGAACTCCTGGCATCAAGCAATCCTCCCACCGTGGCCTCCTGAAGTGCTGGGATTACAGACGTGAACCATCACGTCTGGCCCCCTCTTCTGTTTTAAGCACTGGCTTCCATCTGGATGTTGTGTTCAAGTGTTTGTTCTCTGTGCATATCATGGGGCTTTACAAGCATCGGTCCTGTGATCCTCCCTGGCAATAAAATAGACTTTGGCAGAGGTGGGAAGAGGCTCAGATAATTCAGAGCTACGTAAACACAAGATACTGACAATGACACTGTGTACATCCCAGAATATAACTGCATTACAAATGACGTTTTTTCTGGGGTGGCAGGACAATGCTGGTATGTCAATTGATTTTCCCCAAAATATAAATCACTGGCATAGTAGCTGATATCCTCAGCACCTTTGGGGGGCTGCCATGGAAGTCCATAGCTATTTTCAGTATTTTTAATGTGATGGAAATATTTGAAATATATTCAATATTTGAAGATGTGATGGACATTGTAAATTTCCTTGCAATCTGACTGCCAGTCCCCATTTCTCGGCTCTGAGCAGGCACGGTGACTCCTGCGTCACCTTTAATAACACCTTCTCTTTGGGAAAGCATGTTTTTGGGAAAGATTTTGCTTTACCACACAAACTGTGGGTAGTGCTGGAAAATGCATTTGTTTTCTGGGTTTCTGCTAATCCTAGACACAGAGAAGGGCTTGCCAGAGCTTTTGGTTGGAGGAAATGATCAGACATAGAAAGGAAGACAGGTCTACAGTTCTTTCTGTGGAATTCCCAGACCCTCAAAGCTCTGGGAATGGAAAGTGGTTGTGTGATGTGATGAGCCACGGGTCAACAGCCACGACCATGTGACAGAGACTGCGTGGCCGAGAGCCTAAAATATTTCTATTCTGGGCCTTCACAGAAAGTTTACTGATCCTTAAGTGGCTAAAGCTGAACTTCAGTGAGAAATTTGCTTACTTGTGTGTTTGCGGTAGATGTGTTGCTGTGTGTAATTGCAGGGGCCTGGTCCGGAACTCTCTGTTCCTTAATATATGACATGTACAACTTATTACTTTCTTAATATCCAGGCGTCCTGTAACACATCTGGAGTTAAGGTTTCAAATTAGAGAAACAGGGCCCTGCAATAGCTAGCACGCATTGTTTCTCGGTGCTAACACTGTTTTGAGTAGTATCCATGTATTAACTCTTAATCCCTTGCAGCTCTCCCAGATAAATCATATTATAATTTCTTCTTTACAAATGATGACCCTATGGCAAGAGAAGTCGGCATGCCCGAGGTTGCCCAGCTAGCGAATGGCAGAGCGAGGTCCTAAGCCCACGTTGGGCCTGCAGAGCCTGTGCTCTTCTCCGTCCTCCAGAGAGCCTCTCCCAGAGGGGTTCTGGGTCTCCCGATCTGGGTGCAGGCACTGGGCATAAGGAGAAGGAATGTGGGCTTTGAGGTCAGGCCCATCAGGCCCTGTGACTTGCCGGCTGTGTGACCTTCGGCAAAACTTCACCTCTCCTTATCTGCAAAATGGGAGCAATGAAAAGCTTTGGGGTTGTCCCGGGGATTACTGACTTGTTAATCACAATAACTATTACCTAGAACTTACCTACCGTGTGCCCAGCACTATTCAAAGCCATTTAAATACATCAACTCTGTGTTCATTACAAATCTATGGGGTAGGTACTACTATTACCCTATTGTCAAATGAGGAAACCGGGCACAGAGAGCTTGCATGACCTGTCTGTGGGACCCGCTGGTAAGTAATGAAGCCAGCCTGGGAACTCAGATGGCTGTTCCAGGCTCTGTGCCCATAGCAACCACGCTGTCTGCCAGCCGCCTACGACATACCGGACCCTCAACGTCCCTGCCTAAGATGCGGGCCGCTGTTTATGCCTTCCAGGATTGCACAAGCCGTTCTGTGTAAAAGAGTACAAATTCATAAAATAACTGTCATGGGGAGATAATCTTACCTTTTCTGAAAATGCTCAGACATTGCAATGAACCCATTTCCCTCAACATTCATCGTCAAAGCAGAATCTGGGCTTCCTCAGGGTCAGGCAGAGGTGGACGGCCACCTCCTCTGCTCCACGAACAGCTGGGCCACCTGCTGATGCACGAAGAGGATGCCCAGGCCTCTCAGCTTTCTTTTCCTTTCCCCAAATGTGCCACATCCTTTCCTGCCACGGGCCGACGGCAGGCACTGCCCCTTCCCTCTGCCTGGTTGATGCTGAACTCTGTGATCCCGTTCAGGTTCCCTTCAGATCACTTCCTCCTGGAGGCCCTGGGAGCACATTCTCGCCCGCCATGTCCTGCACCTGTAGACACGGTGCTTGCTCCCTTATCTGTCGCCTGCGCTGGACCATAGCTCTGGAAGGGCAGGGCTGTGCGTGACTATTCAGAGGGTACTTTTTGAGCTTTGGTGTCCGTAAAATCCAGCTGAGGAGCTTCCTTAGTGATACAGATGCCGGGCCCACCTCCAGGGATTCCAGGGATTCTGGTTCAGTAGGACGAGGGCGGGCCCCAGAAATCGGCATTTTTAGCAAGCTCACTCCCCTTCCTCCCTGTCCCTGGTGGAGGCTAGAGATCCTTGGAGCGCACTGGGTCAGCCTGGTCACTGTTCGGTCCCCCCTTAGCCCGGTGTGTGTGTGTAAGGCAGACAGTCCACATGGCTTCGTTTGATGCCTGGGAAGAGAAAGTGCTCCCTCGCCCTCAGACGCTGTTTCTCGAGGTGTCCAAAGGCCACCTGCGTTAGAAGCACCTGGAGGGGAGGGCAAGTATTTGCTAAAATGCAGATTCCTGGGCTCTAGGCCTAAGGAGTGGAAGTCTTTGGGGATCTAGACTTTTTTCCTTTCTTTCACTGAGCCCTTTGCCTATTTTTTATGCCCTCAAAAGCACTTTGGCCCACTGCTGTAAGCTGGGAGCGGACACCGTAGGTATCCTCAATGGCAGCCTCTCAGGGCCAGGGCCTGGGTGGAGGTCACTCTTTCCAGGTCCTGTGCTGGGGCACAGACAGCTGCATGTGTCCTCACTGAATCGCCAGCGGGGAAGGGCTGCCCCCAGGGGCCCTTGGGGTCTGTGTACTGTGGCCAAGACTTCAGATTTATGCAAATGTATACCGTGCACCGTGCATTCACTCTCACGGAATTGACCTTATTTGAAGAGGCAGGACAGAGAACTAGGATTTATTGCTCACCAAGGAACCAGGCAGAGCACAAAACACTGTATGTATGTTGTGCTGTTTAGTCTACCTCATAGCCCAGTGGGCTGAAGGTAACTCCCTATTTTACAGATGTAAAAACTGAGAAGCAATTATTCACAGAGGCCAAGATAGGGAAACAACCTAAGTGTTTGTTGGATGAAGAAAATGTGGGGTGTGTGTGCGTGTGTATTCAATAAATATTACTCAGCCTTGAAAAAAGAAGACACTCCAACCCTCTGTGATAACAGGGATGAACCTGGAATTATGCTAAGTGAGATAAGCCAGACACAGGGAGACAAATACCACATGATCTCACGTGTGTGGAAGCTAAAATAGTCAAACTCATGGAGACAGACAGTCAAACGGAGGTTGCCAGGGGTCGGGGTATGGGAGAAACAGGGAGACATTGGCCAAGAGGCACAAACTTGTGGTTGCAGGTGAGTAATTTCTGGAGACAGCATGCTGACTATAATTAATAATATGTATGTATATATGAAATTTGCCGAGAGGCTAGATCATAAGTGTTCTCACCAAACGCATGTGCACACACACACACACACAATAACTACGTGATGTGATAGATAACGTTTATTAGCTTGATTGTGGTTATCATCTACCAATGCATCCATATATCAAAACGTCATGTTGTACATCTCGAATATATGCAATTTTTATTTGTCAATTATATATCAACAGAGCTAAGAAAGAGAAATTTTGTGGAGAAAACCAAAACACAAAAAGCTGAGGTGCAGACCTGTGCAGAGTCTCACAGAGAACAGGTAGGGAGCTGGGACTGGGACTCAAGTCCATCGGCCTCCAAGTCTCTGCCTTTGTTTTCCTTCGTCCTGGCCGCACCGCCTCTCCTTCCGACAGCCGCGTGGTGTGAGCACGCTGTGTGTGCCTGCTCCACAGGCGGGGAACTGAGATTACGAGAGTGCCCCGACCGCCCTGCCAGCAGGGAGCGGAGCGAGCATGCACACGCGGACCCTTCGGTGCTCCTGCACTCGTGCAGCCTCACGCAGGACGGCGGTGGTGGTGGCCAGCCTGGCTGCACTCTCAGGTCACACGGGACTGTGGCAGAGCTCTCTTCTAGGGCAGGCGCCCTGGGGTCGACGGGGCAGTGAGCCTGTTGTGGCAGATGCGGCCACGTGTCTAGATGGAAGCTACAAGGATTTGGGGCAAGATGCCCCACAAATAGGCACGAGGGCTCTTGTTGTAGAAACTATGGAAAAGAGAAGAAACAGGGAAGTGTTTCAATCAGGAAACAAAACCCCGGAGACACGAACCCCCACACTTGGGGGAGGGGTCCAGGTCGGCACAAGCCTAGCTAAACACGGCCACAGATCACCAGGGTTCTCTTCCCCGCCAACTCCGGCTGAATTGTGGTTGCTCAGAGTCAGGCAATCTCTTAGGTCGCTGGGGAAACCCTGACCTATTGAGATTCAGGAACAAGAAGAAGAAGGAAGCAAAGTACGTGAAGGAAATTGTTTATGCAGCAATCAAAGAAGAACAGAGCGAAACAATGTGGGGTGTTTTATAACTACTAAATAAGAAAAATAAATGGGAAAATCACAACTCCCAGTGCTGGACGGGAAAAATTGTAAGGCCAAAGCAGTTTATTGCAACAGTATCTAAAAGGAAAAACGGGGGGAAGGGCCATAAATGCCCCCCCTCCCCAACTGTGCATGTGGACAAGAACGGAAGACCCTGGTGTGGGCTGGATGTTGGGGTGTGGGACCCTGGTAACAGCTGAAGTTCACTGGATGCTACCGCACATCTGCACGTTCTCTGTAGCCTAGCGGGTGGGAACCCCAGTCCCCTGTGGGAAGAGAAAACGGAGGCCCGGAGAGGGTAAGGTACCACTTACCACCCACATGGTTCCTGAGGCCACGTGGTCAGGTCACCCCCCGACATGGGGCAGCCACGCCCTTCCAGAGCACAGACTGCTGGCGATCCAGCGCCCCCTGGCGCTGTCCTGCCTCTCGCGTCGCCGGGCTCCGCCGGCTGTGCCGCTGCGTCACGTGCTTTCATTATCTTCCTCGCTGTTCGCAGGGGCGTCGCGTGGTAGGCCGTTGGCCAGCGGATCTGAAAGGAACTTAGATATTTTATGGTTAAGAAGACAGGCTCTGGGAGGAGTAAGTAATCTAATAATTAATGGTTTTTAATAATGTTATTAATTGATATTAGTAAAATTAGGCTATTAATTACAATACAATTAATTCATTGGTCTTTGCGCTAAACATCGCCCCTCCTCGTGTAATCCCCATCACCCCAGTTTTTTAGGTGTCCAAGCGTCATCTTCGCTTTGCAGATGAGGAAACCGATGCCAGGAGAGTTGCGGCATTTTTCCCAGGACCACAGCTACTTACAAACTGAGCTGAAACTCTGCTCTGTCTTCCCAGAGCCCACACTCCGATCACCTTCCCACCTCTGAGGGACAGCAGAACAAGACATCACAGTCACAGCTGGGTCAGCTAAGAGGTCCCAGCAGGTGGCCTTTGGGAGTCCCTGAGCCACACCGGGTGTGAGCCCTGGGACAGGGCCAAGGCCAGAGGTTGTGGCCCCACGTGCTGGCTGGCTGGGCACGGCTGCAGGCTCGGCAGGCCATGCGGACCAGGCGCCCCGCAGCTCGGCCTTCCCTTGCCTACTCCCCTCCCGAGGCCTGTGCCGAGGGCAGCAACCCAAGATGGAAAAGGCTTCTGTTGTGCTTACAAAATAAAAAGGAAAAGCAAAATGCCGGTTCAGCAGAGGAACAGAACTTCCCAGAGTTTGTAGCTCACTTGCCTCCGCCCACACCCGTCTGGCAGGTTGGGGCTGGTGCGTGTGAGTCGGGCAGCGAGCGGTATTCCTGGGTACTCCTGCCGCTGGCAGACGCCGCGCGGCCCGGCCTGACGCTGGGGGCAGCCCTGCTGGTGGCTGTGCAGTCTGCCCACCTGGCCCTGGGTCTGCGTCCCCCTCTTCCTCAGCGCAAGGGTGCACCAGATGATGCCACCGGCTTGGGGGCAGCAGAGGAGTTGAGCGCCTGGCAGCGGAGCGAGTCCGAGCTCCGCGGGAACCTCGGCTGTACTGGTGGATGCGCTCCCTGTGCTTTCTGTCCTCCTCTGTGACGCGGGGACACTAGAGATTTCTCCCGGATAGGTTCGCTGCAGGAGCTCCGTTAGACGGCACATCGATCCCGAGCACATCGCACTTCCTAATTGCTATAAACTCTTCTTATCAAAGGCAATTAGTCAGTTTGCTGGGTCCTGCTCTGGCTCTTGCCGTGTTTGCTGACAGAAATATCTCCTGAAGCAGGAAGACAGGAATCAGTATTGAGTGGCCACTTTTACTTCAGGGCTTTATTTCAGCACTGGGTCAGTTTCCAGGACACTGGAGGACAAGACATTTTTCCAGTGAGAGAAAGCCCCAGACACAGCAGATTCCTCTGCGGGGAGGGGCAGGGGCAGCATAAAGGGTCTGATCACTGGAGTTTCTGGCTCCGACCCCCCGGACCCCCCACTGCCCCTTTAACGCTGTGGTCTCTGCACAGCGTGGACCTTGACCTTCGCTCCTGCAAGCTTTCAGAGACAGTCCAGGACCTTCCCAAGCGCATTGATCGACCGCCAGGGACATAAACCTGGAGACTCTCGGCAGCGTATCACAGCTGGATCATTCGTGATAAACTGACAGGGAGGGACTGAGGAGAGAGCGGGACGGGGAAGCAGAGGCGGAGCGGGAGGAGCCCCTGCGGCAGCGCAGCCTGAGGAGGAGGAGACGGAGTTGCAGCTGGTGGGCTCCGCGTTCCCGTGTCTGAGGAAGGGAGGAGCGAAGTGTGCGTGGCAGGGGACAGGCCCGGGAGGTGCCCTGCCAAAGCCACACGGCAGTGTGTGCTGGGCTGGGCTACGAGCGAGTGGGGAACACCCCGCCACCGGGTACAGGCAGAGTTTTGTTCTGCAGCCGCCTGAGCCGAGCGCGGCAGTGAATACGGCGGGATATCACGCACGCGCACTCACAGGCGCACACGTGTGCCGCACACGCACACCTCTGGTGTTTTTAGTTTCGTTTTCGATGTTTGCTGCTCCCAGTACTCCTTTCAAATTCTGATATCTGAACCATCCCGAACGACACGGCAGAAAGGCAGAGAATGAAAGAAAATTGATTTTTGCCTTTTGAGTTTCCTGTCCTCCTTCGGGGACTGGAAAGGGCCCCTGGACCCAGATAAGTATCAAATAAGTGAGGGTGGAAGAGCCACAGCATTTCCAGGACAGTGGGACACTTTGTGGGCTGTGGGGAGAGGCTGGAGTTGTCAAGGAAGCAAACGAAAAGTACATTGAGGTTTTGGGACCCTAAGGACGAGTCCTGGACCCTGTCTCATTTCAAAACCAAGGTCTACAAATAACAGGAATTCTAGATGCGATTTTTAGATTCAAGAGCAGATGGGGACTCAGGTCTCACCTCTGAGGATAGCCCTGGTGAGGCGGCAGCAGTGGCGAGACTAAATAGCGTCACGTTACAGGTAAGCATTTGGATGGAGTCCGGACCTCTGTGACTCATGGAAGCACCAAGGTGACTCCTGAGCCCCAGAGAGGGGCCCACAGGATAAGGGGCGTCCCCAGAGAAAGAAGGGCCTTGTTGCTGACAGCAGGGTGGATGCAGCCGTCCCTTGCAGGGACCCATGGCAGTGAGGACCAAAGTGTTTTTCACCCTTGAGTCCTTGGAATTACATAGGCCTCCCAGAGCTTCCGCCCGACCCTGGAGTTGGGAAGGGGCTCCAACTTGCTGAGACCCAGTTTCTGTCACTCCAGTGGAATGGGTATTGGAATAGGAGGGGAACTGAAATATAAAACAATTAGGTTACATTTCTTGTGCATCTGAATTTGAGAACTGAGGTTTGTTCCTGCTACCTAATAAAACTATTTTCGTAAGAGAACCAGTTAGGTATTTTACTTCCCCAGAGCCACGGCCGTCCACACGTGGGTTGGAGTCCATGGGAAGCCACAGCTGGGTTTCTGATCCTCCTGTCCAGGCTGAGGGTCTGTCTCTTCCAGAGGCTTCCTGAGATATGCACCTGGGGAACCCCCCAGGTCTCTCAGGACCCTGCCTGGGCTCTGGCCCCCTCCCTACCCCCTCGCCCTCCCTGACTTCTTGATCATGACACAGAGACACAGATCCCACCGGTGCCACCAGTGCAGCGATAGCCCTCCCTGCTCTCGCTCTAGAGGCCCTTCCTATTCCCTAGGGAACTGGTGGTAGGAATGAGGAATGATCTCTCCTTTCAGCTGACAGGTTGCCCTTGCCCAGGGAACTGCTTTATGTTCCAGCTGGTGGACTCCGCATGTGATCAGAGCTTCGCACAGCCAAGAGCGTTTGTCCGATGGATGCGTGCAGGTAGCGATGAGAGGCCCTTGATTTGCAGGCGATGGGGCTGGAGCCAGGGTTTCCACAGAGCCTCAGTCCCCTCCCCTCCCACAATCCATGACAGTGCGGAGGGCAGAGGGATGTGAGAGCCCCGCTGTGAGAGCTCTGGGGGCCCCTCCAGTTTGGAGCTGAGAGAGCTGAATATCCATGAACCTATGGACTTGCGGCTGTGCATGGCCTCATTATTTTAGCAGTGGGTGGCTTCATTTCTTAGTCCAGAACTGCTGAGAGCCTCAAAGGGGGGAAATACTTGTTCTCAGCTGACTTCAGGCTCTGATGTTCTAAAATCCTGTGATTTTCTTTCTGTTTCCCAAGCACTTGACAGCCATCATGGACAGGTGAAAATTAAACAGGAATCGGCTCACTCCAAGGCCATGGGAATCGCAGCCTGCTGCACTTGGCAGCTCTTGGCGTGGCCCCAGCCCTGGCGCTGTGGACTTACTAATGAGACTCCAAAAGACAGATGTACAATGTGACCAGGAAGAGAGCTCACTGCAAGCTTGAATAAATGGATTAAATTGTGTTTCTGGTCCTGGGGGCTGGGAAAGGGAGAGCACAGTTAAAATTTAGCCAAGAGTTTTTCGAAAAAGAAAAAGGAAACGATCATGTATTTTTGAGCTCCCTGTCTGTGCTGAGAACGGTTCCCACGTTGCAGTTTCCTTGCAAGACAAGCAAAGGGAGGCTCGGAGAGGTTAATGAGCTGCCCAACGTACCCTGGGCAGTTCTTGGAGGAGACAGACCTTAGGATTCCCTTTACTCTTTGTGCCTCAGTTTTCCCATCTGTAAAATGTGGACAGTAACAGTACCAACCTCATAAAGAATAAGGATTAAATGCATAAATACCCATGAAAGTGCCTCCCACAAAGTGTCAGCCAGCGTGAGCCTCCCTGGCTGCCCTGCTAGCGACTCCTGATGTATGAAGTTCACTCCTAGGGGAATGAACTCCTCTGTCTGTCCCCAGGCTCACCAGGGTAATGTGAACTGGCGCTGCAAGATGACCTGCTCTCAAAGGAATTCAGTGCCTCAATCCAAGTAAGCTTACGAGAGCCATTCCATCTGCAGCTCATGTGAACCAAACTTGGTGGTTTAGGTAAATTCCCCTGCAGGCAGTTTTGTCTCTGTCCAGAGGATACTGATCTAGTTTTGTTTAATGTCAACTCACATGAGGGCAGAGAGCAAAGTTAAACTCATGTACAGATGTGAGGGCCCAGAGCGATGCTGTTGGGACCGCTGGGACATGTGGACTTTCTGCTCTTATGCTGATAGCCTCTGATAAAGATATGATCTTATTTTTGTGAATATAGATGCACGCACATGGGTGTAGGCATATGCATGCATAGAAGAAAGTTCAAAAGATCCTCTCGGAAAGGTTCATGGTGATTGTCTTTGTATGACTGGCTTGTGGTTGGCTCTTCCTCTCTTTATGGATTTATCTGCATTATCTAATTTCTCTCCGATGAAAACATATTGTTTAAGAAAGTGAAATTAAAATAAAATGGATGTTCAAGGAAACTATCATTAAAGGAAACAGACAACCTACAGAATGGGAGAAAATATTCGCATGTTACACATCCGATAAAGGGCTGATAACAAGAATATATATATAGAACTTAAGAAAATCAACAAGAAAAAAATCAAACAACCCCATCAATAAATGGGCAAAGAACATGAGCAGAAACTTTTCAAAAGAAGACAGAATAACAGCCACCAAACATATAAAAAAGTGCTCAACATCTCTAATCATTAGGGAAATGTAAATCAAAACTACAATGAGGTATCACCTAACTCCTGTGAGAATGGCTTTTATCAGTAAGTTCCAAAACAACAAATACTGGCGTGGATGCGGAGAGATAGGAGCACTTTTACACTGCTGGTGGGACTGCAAACTAGTGCAACTCCCGTGAAAAGCAATTTGGAGATACCTCAAACAGCCAAAAATAGAAATACCATTTGATCCAGCAATCTCACTACTAGGCATCTATCCAAAGGAAAAAAAGACATTCTATAATAAAGACATCTGCACTTGAGTGTTTATGGCAGCACAGTTCACAATAGCAAAGATGTGGAAACAACCTAAGTGCCCATCAATACATAAGTGGATTAATAAAATGTGGTATATGTATACCATGGAGTACTACTCAACTACAAAAACCAATGGTATACTAGCGCCTCTTATATTGTGCTGGATAGAGCTTGAGCCCATCCTACAAAATGAGGTATCACAAGGATGGAAAAACAAGCATCACATGTACTTGCCATCAAATTGGTACTAACTGACCAACACTAAGGTGCCAGTCGGGGTGGGGTGGGGTAAGCTCACAACTAATGGAAGCGGAATGCACTGTATGGGGGAGGGACACGCTTGTAGCCCTGGCTTGGGTGGGGCAAACAGCATTACATGTAACCAAAATGTTTGTACCCCCATAATATCCTGAATAAATAAAAAAAATAAAATAAAATGGCTGTTATTTGCCAACTCCTTTCTTTTTTTGTGCTGGACATTATATGATATGCTTTTTATATATGCTTGCTCTTGAAGCCTCACAGCTGTTCCTGCAAATAAGTGATCATTATTTTCATACATTTAAGGGGGAAACTGAGAATTGGAAAAGTTAGAGAATAAAGGTCATTTGTTATCTCTCCACAATCTTTTCCAAAATTTGGGGTCTTTTAATAACTCCTTTTAAATTTTTCATTAGAGACTCAAATGATAAACTGTCCAGCCCTCTCCTTTTTTTGTTAAGCAGTCAGAGCCCCGGACACTCTCCTCCTCAGCCCCCTGGGAAGACATTTTTATGATATCATGAGCTCGGTGAATTTGCGCTCAGGTCTGAGCATTGCTAAGGCCCGTTAGGCCCGGAGGCCACAGTTGCTTGGCTGAAGCTGTCTCAGCAAAACAAAGGCCTGACCTTCCAAGGAGGCTACCTGAGGCTAGGCAGGCAGACGGCTGAGCAGAAATAACTCAGAGCTGGCCTGCCCTTGTCCCATGAAACAAACCAAAGTTGGCTGGGGGTAGGAGTTGGCACCTTTGTTTGGGTTTCCAGGGCTGGGATCAGGCAACTTTTAAAAAGGCTGTGTGGAGCGGAGATTGTCCCATGATTTGGCTTAGTGGGGAAGGGAAATGTTTGGGTGGTTTCGGGTATGACCTAAACCAAGCCCTGCTGATTGCAGCTGTAAACCAGGAACACCACAGCATGTGTCCCTGGGCCAACGTGAGGGTCAGAGGAGTGAGTGGACTGTGCTGTTCCGTGCAGTGCAGGGTGTGTGGTAGCATTCTTGGCATTCACTCACAGGATGCTAGCTGCATCCCTTTCCTCCCAGTTGTGATAACCAATGTCTCCAGACGTTGGAGAAGGTCCTGTGGGAGACAAAAATGTCCCCATCCCCAATAAGAACCACCACTCTAAATACAATCTATACATAAATGACGTCTGAGTGAGTGTCCAACCCAAACTGAGCTCCCAGTTTATATAACCAGCTAGTTACTTAACACCTTTACTTGGACGCTTCTCAACTCTCTCAAACTTAACACGCTCAAAAGGGAACTCCTGTTCCTCATCAATTTGTTGTCTCTGCATCAATTTTGCCCAAGGCAGTTAAAGACATCTCCATTCACTTACTTGCTCAAATGAGAAGCTTCAAACTTGCCTTCAATTTCTTCTTTTTCTGTCACCCTCTTATCCAATATAACAGCAAGGTCTGTTTATTCTACCTCTGAGATCCCAAATCCACAGACCTCTGTCCATTTCGGCCCCCTTCCCCATCCACATCAGGCTCGTTTCTCATCGTTGCCTTCTTAACTGTTCCTGATAATTGACTTTTTTCAGCCTAGTCTCCAAACAAAAGCAAAAGTGGTCTTTTTAAAGCACAAATACAACTTTTTCACTTCCCTGCTTATATCATTAAACTACTTCTCATTACTTGTTCAAAAAAAAATCAACACTTTTAATTATGGCATTTAAGGCCTTACTTGTTGTGGCCCTGACAACCCTTTCTGACCACAATGCATGACCTCTTCATCTTGCAAAAGCTCTGAAGCCACAGTGCTTTTGTTCTGTTCCTCAAACAAGGCAGCCTCACATTGATTTCAGAGCTTTTGCACTTTCTGTTCCCTCGTATGGAAATGCTTTGCCTTCCTAGGCCTTCACACACAGTACCTGTTCGTGGCTGTGCTCCCCTGCTCCTTGCATGCCAACTGCCTTTAATGCACACTCAATATCAGCTCCTCAGGGCCCTTTCCCTGGACAATCAATGCTAAACCACTGTTCTAACTCTGTTATTCTCTAGTCCAGAGCTATTTCTTGTATTTCACTTGAAAAATGTATATTTACATATTTAGATGTTTACTTTTTAAATCTTTCTTCACCAGTAGACCATAGCCTGGCACACAATTTGGTTTGAGGAAAACTTTAAATGAACTCTTCAATATGGCTGGGATTCAAGGTTCCATGGTTTTTCCAGGGAGAAACTGTTGAGAAATGGCCTGCCTCCATCTACCAGCAGTTTCACTAAGAAGAGCCTACTGTTGAAGCTAGCAGAGAACTGCAGAGGTTAGTTGCAGCTGCCTCAACTTATTTTCTGACCAAACACCAGCGAAAAGCACTTGGGGTCGCTGGCAGTTTTGGTAGCAGGGGTGAGGCGTGCCTGGGAGCTGTCCTTGGTGCTGAGACGGGCAAGCCAGTAAGGAGGGATGGAAAATGCCGTGGCGGGACTGTCTCTTTCCCTGCACATAGACAAAGTGAAACACTGACCGCCCACGGCTCTGTGAGTGTCTGAAGTTTCCGGGTCAAGGGTGGAGGAGGGGTGATTGGCAGCAAGAGGCGACTCCAGGGAGGCAGTGCCCCCTCTTCGAAGTTTTCCTTCCTTAGACTGTGGTATTTCTCCTGAAGGGTTCATGTTTTATTTTCATGATGGGTATTTAAATATTGAGAAGGATCTCTAGAGGGAAAGAGAACATTTCAGAGTCTTGATATTTTTGTTCTACTCTCAACACTCAAGTATTTACTAATGAGACAGTTATGAAGTTTTCGATTTAAAGACATCAAGGTGCTAAATAAGTAAGCTTTTTTTTTTGACAGGATCTTGCTCTGTCACCCAGGCTGGAGTGCAGTGGTGTGATCACAGCTCACTGCAGCCTCAAACTCCTGTCCTTAAGCAATCCTCCCAGCTCAGCCTCCCAAAGTGCTGGGATTACAGGCATGAGCCACTGTGCCTGGCTGCTTCTTTCTCTTAATAATATATCTTGGACATTGGACACCTCTCTGCCACAGAATGCATAGATTTACCTCATTCTTTTTTAAAATTTTTAAAGTCCTTTTATTTCTTGTAATACTTTATTCTTTTTAATGGCTGCATTGTATTCTATTGTATTTCACCAGTGTCCTACTGAGGACTTTTGGACTGTTTCTAAGTTTTTGCTGCAGTGAATATCTTTAAACACATTTCTTGAAGTACTTTTATAGCTATATAATTAAGATAAATTTCTAATACAACATTGTAAGGTGTGTATTTTAAAAATATTACATGTGCCAAATATTCCCACCAGCAATATATGAAAGTATCAATTTCCCTATACTCTTCCTCCTTTCCTCCAACTGGGGATTACATGTTAACATGAAAGTTGTTTGTGTTGATCTAAATGCAAAGTGTTCTAATCTAATGAACTTATTGGTTGTCTCTGGTAAATAGAACTCAAAGAGGAAGGAAGGGTACTGTTACTTTTCATTGTAAGTCCTTTTATATTTTTTGTTTTTTAACTATGTGCTTGTTGTTATCTTTGGATAATTTAAAATGTGTGTGGGTGTGTACATGTATAATAAAGAAGCATAGTCATAACACCCTTCGGGAAAAAAGTAAGCTCCTGTAGAAGTATTTGAAAGCATCTTGTATAGTTCTCAATATTTGTTAATTTATTCAACACACATTTCCTGAGCATTCGATCTGTGCCAGATCTTGCACTGGACACTCATGTCATCGATGTAATCACTTATAATTTTCACAAAACACTTGAGAATAATTCTTTATTTCCATTTTATGGTTGAGGAAACTGAGATCCAAAAGACGGGGAAATCAAAATTCAGAAAAAGTTAAGTCACTGCCCCAAAGCCACACATGCCTCGGAAAGTGGAAGAGATGGGAATCAAACTCGAGTCCCCCCGATTGAGGTCCAGGATACTTCCTTCTGCGTCATCAGTATGAAAGGTACACTGACAGATAGGAAAAGCAGGGAGATGGTTTTAGGGAAGCTGGATGAGGGGTGTGTGGTGAAAGGTGGCATTTTTTCTGCATATAAGAAAAAGAACAATCACAATATCTGATCTCAACTTATAAAGCAAACACAAATCTAGATCTTTTATAATATTTTCAGAGTTGACAATTAATTAAAACATTAAGAAGCATGGTGGACCAATCCAAACATGCTGTGGCTCACCATGGTCTGCGACTTCTGCAGATATGACCCAGAAATGCCCTTGGATGGTTCTGTTACAAACAGATAGATGGATAGATAAATTGCACTCATAGTGATGGTGATCACCCATTTTATGGGTGACAAAGTGAAGCCCAGAGATGAAAAAGTTCAAACAGAACTAGGAGCAGAAGAGCAGGGATTTAACCCAATTCTGTGTCCTTCTTACTGCACCTCGTTACCTCTCCTCGTGGGAGATGTTGTCTTATGATGGATGCCTGTCATTCTTCTTCACCCAATATCTGAACACCCTGCCTCTGTTTGAAGGTTCCCCCCATCTTTGAGACAGAATCCACTTTTCATTATAGAAAATGAAAATGCCAGATCTTTTTCTGGACTCCCTTGGACACGGCACTGGGTTTGTCTTTCAGGTGTACCCTCCTCAGACTGTGAATGAGAGGTTAGTGACACCAAACGCACACACCACACCAAATCTTTTGTGTGTGGCAATGGTGCCAGCTTCATCCAAGTTCCAGTTTTAATGTCAAAACCAGTCTTAGTCCATATTCTGTTGCTTGTAACAGAATATATGAAAACTGGGTAATTTATTTTAAAAAGTAATTTATTTCTTACAATTAAGGAGGCTAATAAGTCCAAGGTCAAGGAGTCACATCTGATGAAGGCCTCCTTGCTGGTGGGGATTCTCTGAAGGGTCCCGAGGGGTGCAGGGCGTCGGGGCAAGGGGGCTGAGTGTGCTGCTCAGGCCTCTCTTTTTCCTCTTGTAAAGCCACCGATTCCACTCTCATGATAACCCATTAGCACATTAATCTATTCATGAGGGCAGAGCCCTCATGACCCAGTCACCTCTTAAAGGCTCCGTCTCTCAATACCGCCACATGGAGGATTAAATTTCAACACGAGTTTTGAGGGGGACAAACGTTCAAACCATAGCATCATCCACAATATTGGCAATGTAAGCTGCTGAGTCTGTCCCCATAAGCGGCGGCTATGAACTGGCGTTTTTACTGGGCCAATAACACACAGTGATTTAGAGACATTACCCTTGGCTGCATAGCATCTGAAACCAGGTCTCAACACTCTCTGAGATGCAAGAGCTATCCAAAATCAATATTAAAAATCATGTTTTCTATTAAAATTACTGAGAGCCAATACCTCATATGGGTTCCCTGATCCTGGAACCCTAAAAATCATACAAGAGATTACCAGGAGCTTTATATGGTGTTTTCTGCTTTCAACACTTCACTTGCCAAAGTTCCATTTAAAATTACTGACAACAGTTTTCTGATTGCCTGTGATAATATATTCCAGCTATTTGCGACTCCATCTGTGAGGAGAAAAAAAAAATTCTCCTGAATTCCTTGAGTGATGGCCTTTGCATGATTTTGCTTTGCCCTCTTGTTCTTATGATTACTGCTCCTCTAAATAGCCGCGCTGATCATTTTTCTTTCCAAATCACAGGAGGCAAAGTCCCCTCTTTGCAGTCTCCTGATTTTCAGAGAATATGAATGGTTGTGCACTTTCAGTTCTGTTTGTTCACTAGGTATTTACACCTTTGTTTTCTCCAAATTATTGTTAAGGAACAGTGTATTTGTCAAGACAGACTATGTTAGGTCAAAGTAGCAAATAATCCTGAAATCTCAGAGTCTTTTAATACCAAAGGTTTATTCCTACCTATCCTGAGTCAGCCAGGTTCCACTTTTTTTTTTTTGAGACAGAGTCTCACTAAGTTGCCTGGGCTAGAGTGCCGTGGCATCATCTTAGCTCACAGCAACCTCAAACTCCTGAGCTCAAGCGATCCTCCTGCCTCAGCCTCCCAAGTAGCTGGGACTACAGGCATGCGCCACCATGCCCTGCTAGTTTTTTTCTATATATTTTTAGTTGTCCAATTAATTTCTTTCTATTTTTAGTAGAGACGGGGTCTCGCTCTTGCTCAGGCTGGTTTCGAACTCCTGAGCTCAAACAATCCACCCGCATTGGCCTCCCACAGGTTCCACTTTTGAGTCATCACTCAGACCTAGCTGATGGAAAAACCTCTTTTTGGAACACATTCAGAACTATAGCAGAAAGGAAAGAAATATGGCAAATCATGTGCCAAATCTTAAAGATTTTCCCAGAAAATGAATCATCACTTCTTGGGCCTGCCGTTATGGGCCGAAGAAGTCATGTGGTTTACTCCTAAATTCATCAAATGGGGATCTATTATCTTCACACAGGGCAGGGAAAACAAAGAAGGAAGGTCATTCTTTTAGCGACAAGACATTGAGTTCATTTACTCTACCTCAAGTAGAAACACTCAACTGCTCCCTCTCCTTAAGGGAGTCAACTCAAGACCTCCCCACCCCAATCTCTGTTTCAAGATCAGGGTTCAAGAGCTCTGCAAGAGGTTTGGTAACTTCTGCATGGTCTCTACCAGCTGTGGAACACCTAGATCCAGAGAGAAATTGTCATAGTTGGATTTCCCTAGAAAGAGACTTTGCAATAGGGACTCATGTAAAAATGATTTATTTGAGAAGTGAAGGAAATGCTGCCAGAGGATTGGGGAATGAAACAAGGAACAGAAGGTAGCCAATAAAAGGCTGGGACAATTGAAGCTAAATCCCATTGGAGAGAAACGGGAGCCAGTGAGACAGACAACTCAGACTACTCCATGCGAGGGACAAGGACTCTGGGTACTCACACACGGATTCTCATCGGTCATCGGTGGGGGGATGCTCCCAGGCGGGTTAATTCCTTAGCTCTTCTGGACTTCTATGTTGGCAGAGAGAACCCTCACACAAAGAAATTCAGACGATGGAGTTGGAAGTCAGGAGGCGGGTGTGTGTTGAAAAGTTAAGGGTAAGGTTACAGGAATGGGACACCAACATCATCACTACACAAATCAGCTGCAAATACAAACTGTTTATTTCTACCCAAATGCAATGTCAGAACAGGGATAGGATAATCTCAGTGAATACTTCCTTCTGGAAAGAGAAAGAATGGGAGGCACACAGCAGTCACTGGTCCACGGAAATTCTGTAATCCTCTGTGGCAGACATCTAGCAATTTCTGTGAAGATGGGACAATCCTTGTCTATTGCTCATCTTAACCCTCTGGGATGATGTTTTTCCTTTTCCATGACCTTTCTTAGCTGCAACCGAAGAGGGCTTTGGAGAATATGCCCTTATGGGGACCTGAATAGCTCTCTCACTTGCTTCCTCCCATAGAAGGTTGAGGATCCACAAGTCTTGGACTGTCACAGTCTTTTCCTGTCTAGAGTGGTGGTTCTTTTGACATAACACTCTCTCAGAAACTTACCTTGTACCTTTCAGCCAACAACACATGCCCATAGCTACACCCAGAATTCTTTCTGAGACGTGACTTTATCTCAAAATTTAACTGTAGAAATCTTGAGTTTATCAGTTTTCTGTGTGAGCCATACTCTTAGGATCTTTTCCCTGAGCCATTTGGTCCAACTGATAGATTTATTAGATGCTGAGTTAGTTTTCTATTGATACCTAACAAATTACCACAATCTTAATGATTTAAAACAACACACATGAGTCTTCTCATAGTTCTCTTGCTGAGAAGTCTGGGCGTTGTGTGGCTGGGTTCCCTGCGCAGGGTCTCACAAGGCTGAAATCAAAGTGTTGTCTGGGCTATGTACCTTTCTGGAGTTCGAGATCCTTTCACACTCATGTAGGTGTTGGAAGAATCCAGTTCCACACAGCTGCAGGACTGAGGTCTCTGTTTCCCTGCTGATTGTTTTCCAGGGATCACTTTCAACTCCTAGAGGCTGTCATCAGGTTCTTACATGACAGCTTACTTGTACCAAGCCAGCCACAGAATTTCTCTTTCTTCAAATCTCTCCGACCTCTTTTAAGCGCTCACCTGGTTATTAAGATGACCCAGGAAAATCTCTTTTTTTGATGAAACTTATCCTCTGATTAGGGACTTTAATTGCTTCTTTAAAATCACTTTTGCCACATAAGATAAGCAAGGGAGTGACGTCCCATAATATTCACAGTTCCTGTTCATACTCAAGGTAAGGGGATTATATAAGGAATATGTACACATGCTAACATTTTCAGAAGACACAGGTGCCAACTTAATTCAGAGGGCTTAACAAAAGGTGTGATGGCTGCCATCTTGAGTTGGCCCTTCCCAGGTTTTAATCAGCCTTTGCCACTTTTCAGTTTTATGTTTCTCTGGGTGTGAGAAGGAGTAGCTCCTCAAAATGTATATGGTCATGAGTTTCAGGATTCCCTGTCATGTTTTAGTCTTGACTAAAAATTGGCCAGTTCTTTCTGATCTCATTTCTTTCTTGTCTAAAGTTACAAGCTCATAAGCGCTATTAGGGCAGGTGAAAGTTTTCCCAAATGTCTCACCACTGTGCTACATGGACTTCCCCCCTTCTAGTCTCCAAAGCTGAATATTTTGCTTTTCATAGAAGAAACTCCACTTTTGGAACCAATTTATTTAGTTAGAACAGGTTGGGTATGCTGCAGTGTAAAAGATGACTTCCAAATCTCAGCAGCTTTCAACACGAAAGTTTTGTTACCTGTCCCTGAAACGTGTCCATCCCAGGTGAGCTGCATCTTTTCTCCAATACCCGAGTTGATGGAACACCTTCTATATAGGACAGAAACAATTTTGTAGCGCAGGGGAAAAGAGACATGGATAGGTTCTTAAAATTTCTGCCTGAAATGACAAGCATCACTTCTACCCACATTTCATCATCAAAAACAAGTTAAGTGGACAACCCTATGTTCAACAAGAGGTTTGTATCCTGCTACAGGAACAGGTAGTATGAGGAGGGAAGTCAGAATATAGGGTGAACAAGGCATTTTATCTCTCTTAGGACAGGTATTTTAGCCCCCTACCTGGTTTTCCTCCTTCCAATATCTCTGGTGAGCAATACGCTTTTGGAACTTAGGAAGCAGGACTAAGATCCCTCTTAAAAGAGGGGGTAGAATCATCTGTTTTGGCTAGCATTTCTTAACCTTTTTTTCCCACCAGGATTTGGGAACTGTTGAACCTTCTCACTTATATATCCACTTGACAGGAAACTCCCAGTAATGGCCTGCATTCCTTGCCTTGCAATATTTATCTATGTTTCTCTTTGGTTTACATGTATGACTTAATTTATGTATTCACTATACCTGTTGTTTTTGAATAAGAGGGAGGATCTGGGTGCCAAAATGTCAAAGATCTTGGTCATTTTTGCAGCATCTGCAGCCTAATGGACAGTTTTATAGATCAACTTTTGAAGGGAGATAGCAGGACTCTAACTGCTTTCTAGTTGTTATAATGGTTGGCTGCAGATTAGTCAAGGTCCAGTCAGGAAAACAGAAAACACATGAGCATGACAGGTGCTCTTATCGTGGGAGGATGAAACACAGGTTTCTGGCGGTGGGAAGGCTAGGCACTACTGACTCTGTGATGTCTGAACTGAGCCCTAAAGGGTGAGGATGAGTTTCCCAGGTGAAAGAGGTAAGAATTAGGGAGGTGATATTGGGAATTACAAACAGAAGAACAGGTACGAAGATTTGGGATGGAGTTTACCGTGGTGATTAAGAGTTTAGACTTTGGAATTGGACTGGTTTGGGCTTAAATGCCAGATCTGATATTTACTAGCAGAGAAGCCTTGGAAAAATCATTTCAGTTCTTGAAGCTTCAGTCTCCTCCTCTGTAAAACGCGGTGATAGTGATATTCCAACTTCAAAGGGGTGTTGTGAAAATTAAAAGAGATAATGCACATTAGTTATTATCAGGAATATCAAAGTAAACAACCAAAACCACTTTTCATAAGAGCATAAAAGTGTAGTTGAGTTAGATGTTCCTAGGCAAAGGAAGTAGATTTGTGTGTGGGTGCAATGAATCTAAGGCACGGTGACCCAGAGTTGGGGGAGGCAGGTGATAGAAGCTGAAGCTAAATATGGAAGTTGCGAAGTTTTCAGAGTCTTTGGATATAAGGGCTTTGGATTTTATAAAAAGGCAAAAAAATGATAGAAATAACTAACAAGAGACATAACATAGTCAAATTTGTGTATAGAAAGCTCATTCTGTAGTAATATGGAGGATAAACTGGAAGAGGGTATCTGGAAGCAGGAGGACCAGTCAGAACACTGGCACGTGGCCCAGGTGAGAGATGAAGTGACTTGATCTGGGAAGGGTCATGGCCATGGGGATGCTGACACTCCAGAGATTCAGTGGAATTTGCTATGAAATCAAGGACTGATGGGAAGAAAACCCACCTGTGTCCTGTATAGGGGTCCTGGAAGACTTTGGCGGCCCTAATCTTTCCTAATTAGGGATATAGACAGCCTGAGGGATGAAATATTATTAGTAATATCTCCATCCTTCAGCAGTAAAAATGGAGGCTTTGAAGAAAGAATGATAGCTCACTCGTATTAGTCAGGGTAGACTTGACACTAAGTGTTGCATTAAACACACTCCGAGCATCAACGGCTTAACACAGTTGTTAAGGTACTGGTTACCTTCGTTGTTGTGGTGGTCAGTTTTTTGTGTCAACCTGACTAGGCTACAGTACTCAGTTATTCCACCAAACACTAGTCTAGATGTTGCACTGCAGGTATTTTAAAAATATAATTAAAATCCATAATCGGTTGACTTTAACCAAGGGAGATATCCTAGATAACCTGGGTGAGCCTGATTCTATCTGCTGAAAGCTCCTAAGAGTAGAGCTGAGAATTTCCTCTAAAAGAAGAAATTCCATGCATCTAACTGTATTTTTGTGTAGTGTCTGATAGCACAGTAGGGAGACTTTAACCATAATTTATTGTATATTTCAAAACAGCTAGAAGAGAAGATTTGAAATGTACCTAAATACAAAGGAATGGTAAGTGTTTGAGATGACGGATATCCCAGGTATCTTGATTTGGTCATTACACATTGTATACATGTATCAAAATATCACAAATACCCCATAAATGTGTACAATTATTATGTACCAATTAAAAAAGAAAAAAATTAATAAAAGGAATTCCATCTGTGAACTGAAGCTTCGTCTTGTGCTGAAGAGCTCCATTCTGCTCTGCCTGGTGCACTGCCCTAGGATTTCAGACTTGCCTAGGCAGGCCCCACAATCGTGTAAGCCTTGCCGTGCATGTTTTAATACATGTCTCCCACTGATTCTGTTTCTCTGTGTGAACCCTGACTGATGGAACTGTCCAGTAAAGGCTAGGGAAGGGTTGGAAATTAGCTACACGCCGTCTCTTCAGGAACCTGAGCTCCTTCTGTCACATGTTGCTACCATTTTCTCAGGCCTCAGAATTTTCCATTGGAATTTTTGCAGTTGGTGAGTGAGAGAAGAGAATAAAGCACAGAGAAGGCACGGTCACTCTAAACTCTTGTCCTAGTGGTGACAATAGCACTTCTGGAAGTTGATGACCCATTGGCAAGAATCAGTGTTATTATCAGCAAGGGGTTTGGGAAATGTGGTCTAACACTGTGCTCAGGAGCATGAGGAGGACTCAGGTACTGTGACACTGGAATGCTGGCCTGTCCCCGAGAGAGTGCCAGGGCGCCAGCCCTTTCCCCTTCCCTTAGTGCAGTTCAGTGGCAAGTCAGCTTGGTCATTCCAGGCTATGAGTTGCAGTCCTCCTACCGGTTGTCCGTTAGATACCCAAATGCTGCATAACTAGGGGCTGAGGGATACGTCCAACTTGGGATGTCAAGAAAGAAGACTGAGGTTGAATATGGGAAACTGATCCAAAGACAAAGGGTGTTAGACAGCCAAGGAGTATCCCTAATTCTGTGTATTGGTTTTCTATGGTGTATAACAAATTACCAAAAACTTAATGGCTTTGAGCAACACACATTTGCTATCTCAGAGTTTCCACTGTCAGGAAACTAAGCATGATTTAGCTGGGTCCTCTGTTCAGCATCTCACAAGGCTGTAATCAAGGTGTTGGCTGGATTGCGTTCTTGTCTGGAAGCTTGAATGGGGAAATCCACTTCCAGACTCCTCAGGTTGCTGGCAGAATCAGTGTCCTTAAGGCTATAGAACTGAGGTCCCTGTTTTCTTGTTGACTGTCGTCCGGGAGCTGCTCCCAGCATCTGGGAGCCACTGGAGTTCCTTGAGGCTATACTTAGGCTGCTGCCACATGCCAGCTTCCCTCTTCAAAGCAAAGGAGAGTCTCTTCTACTCCAGTGTGCTAAGATGACATCTTAAGTAGTCAAGGGGGTGACATCCTATTACCATTGCCGTGTCCTATTGGTTCAAAGTCAGTCACAGATTTTGCTGTGACTCAAGGGAAGGAGATTACCAAGGGTGTGACAACCAGCCACCTTGGAATATATCTACCACATTCTGTTGCAGAGATGGAACATAGTAAGTGCACAAATAAATATTCATTGAAGAAGTGAGTGAGAAAGAGTGAATCTGGTGAAACCAGATCTGGGAAAACTGCAGACAGAGTTTTTGTTTTCATCACTTCACAGCATTCATTCACGTGGCATGAGAGTCTGTTTAAAGGGGAGACAATAGAATAGATTCTTACAGTTTTGGATCGTAATTATCATCCTGTCTCTCTCCCTGGATATAGGATGATCATGCACAGAATTAGACAGCGAGGTCTTAGGTCGGAGATTGGGAGGTAGATGCAAACTGCCTTGCAAAATGATGAGGACATCAGGTAATCGCCACAGTAATGGGAGGAAAGTCTCTCTCCCTATCTCGGTGCTTGCCGTGCGAAGTCAGTACCACTACTGTAACGAAGACAATGATTGGATTGGATTTCCACAGGCATCACGTCAGCTCTGCCTATTGAGATATGAAAGCCCAAATGCCGAGGGTGACCCAGTTTCTTCTGTTGCTGAATTTTCCCCTTCTCTACCCAAATGAATTTTTTCTCTTTTCAGTCTTTTCTTGAGAAAGTCAATTATAATCTGAGTTGCCATCTGTCTTTCTCGCTTCAAGCTAAATGACTTCATTAAAAATCGTGGTAGACTTTCTCCTGAGCACTGTTCTCAGCTTGTGCCATAGCAGAAAGGAGCTGGCAAGGAGGGGTGTCTTGGAAGCAGAACTGGAGACAAGGATTTGAGTACTCAAAATTTTGGGAAGGTAATGCCAGGAAGCACCAGGAGGGGAATGAAGAAGTGGGACAAGGAGGGGAAGGAAGTTCACACAGGATGTGTTTATGAACTGGTCACCACTGTTTGCTACTGAGGCACAATCCCTTTGGCAACCCTGAAAGGAGGTAAAACATGCGTTAGAGTCATCTCAATCAAAGGGCAAGAGAGCAGGGATATTTATCACCAATTCTTGCCTATGAATGCCTGAGGGAAGCCCCCTAGGGCATTATTTTTCATGAACTTGTGTGATGGGACAATAGCATCTGCTAAAATATATTTCAGGTGGCCAATATGGAGCGTCTCTAGGCAGGAAGGAAGCACCAATCTACAGAACATACTTTTTTACTTGTTGCTGGATTCAGTTTGCTAATATTTTATCAAATTTTTAAAATTTTTGTTCATGAGAGAGATTGATCTGTAGTTTTCCTTTCTTATAGTATCTGTCTTGCTTTGGTATCAGGGTAATACCAGCCTTATAAAATGAGTTGGGAAGTTTTCCTTGCTTGTCTATTTTAGGAAAGAGTTTGTGTATAATAGTTTTTCTTCCTTAAATGGTTAGTAGAGTTCACCAGTTAAGCCATGTGGGCCTGGGCTTTTCTACATGGGGAAATTTTTAATTACTAATTCAGTTTCTTTTCTTGATATATGGCTATTCAGGTATTTTATTCCTTCTTGAGTTAGTTTTGGTAATTTGTGTCTAGGAATTTCACCTAAGTTGCCTAATTTGTTGGCATAAAGCTACTTATAATGTTCCCTCACAATATTTTTAGTTTCTGTAGGTTTGTAGAGAAGTTCATTTCTTCATCCTTGACTTTGTGTCGTTTTTCTTATTTTTGCTTAGTCAGTTTAGCTAAGGGTATGTAAATTTTCAAAGAACTGACTTTTGGTTTCATTGATTTCCTGTATTTGTTTTTCTATTTCTCTAATTTATTGATTTCTGTTCTTATTGTTACTATCTACTTTCTATTTACTCTGTGTTTGATTTGTTCTTCCTTTTCCAAATTCTTGAGATAGAAATTAAATTATTAATTTTTGGTATATTTTTCTTTTTCTATATTTAAAGTTATAAATTTTCCTCTAAATTTGGCTATAGCCACACTCCATATAGTTTTATATGTTTTTTTAAATTTTCTCTGTAACTTCTTCTTGGCCCCATGGGTTATTTAAAAGTATATTGCTTAATTTCCAAATATTTGAAAATTTCCTAGATTTTGTTCAATATTGATTTCTAATTTAATTTTATTATGGTCATAAAACATACATTGGATGATTTCAAATTTTAAAATTTATTGAATCTCTTTTTGTGGTCTAGCATATAGTGCATCTTGGAAAATGTGTAATGAAAAGAATATATTCTCTTGTTGGACGAAGCGTTCTATATATGTCAGTTAGGCCAGGTTGGTCTCATTGTCCTGCCAGTTACAGAGTTACAAAAAGAGGAACCTTAAAGTTTTCAACAAAATTTATTAAACTGTCTATTTCTCTTTTCAATTCTATTAGTCTATTTTGCCCGATGTTGATATAGCCACTCCAGCACTCTTAAGATTACAATTTTTTTGTTTTTTTAAAACAAAAATTCTGTTGTACAGTAGAAAGAACCCTTAACTGAGGTGTTAGACAAACCTGGATCTGTCATTCATTATATAAGTGGCTGTGAGGAAGTGCTTTAGGTTTTAAAAAAAAATTCTGATAAAAAACACATAATGTAAAATTTACCATCTTAGCCATTGCTAAGTGTACAGTCCATTAGTGTTAAGTGTACTCACATTGTTGTGCAATAAATCTCCAGGATGTTTTCATCTGCCAAAACTGAAACTTTGTACCCTTAGAACAGCAACTTCCTATTTTTCTATACCAAGCCTCTGCAACCAGCATTCTGCCTTCTCTTTCTATGCATTTGATTACTTTAGATATCTTATATCAGTGAAATCATACACTATTTGTCTTTTGGTGACTGGCTTGTTTCACTTAGCGTAATATCTTCAAGTTTCATCCATGTTATAGATGAACCTTGGATTCCCTTTATTTTAAGGCTAAATAATCTTCTGTTGTCTGTATATATTACATTTTGTTTATCCATTCATCCACTGATAGACACAAGTTGCTTCCACCTCTTGGTCATTGTGAATAGTGCGGCTATGAACATGGCTGTGCCAGTACCTCTTCAAGATCTTGTCTTTAATTCTTTTGGATATAAACCCAGAAGTGGAATTGCTGGATCATATGGTATTTCAGTTTTTAATTTTTTGAGGAAATGCTGTACTGTTTTCTGCAGTAGCTGCACCATTTTACATTCCTGCCAACAGTGCCCAAGTATCACAAGACAAGGATCTCCACATTCTCACCAGCACTGGTCATTTTCTGTGTGTGTGTGTGTGTGTGTGTGTGTGTGTGTGTGTGTGTGTGTTTTGATAGAAACCACACTAATGAGTGTGGGGTGATATGTCATTGTGGTTTTAATTTGCATTTCCCTAATAATTAGTGATGTATCTTTTAACATGATTGTTTGCCATTGTATATTATCTTTGGAGAAATGCCCATTCAACTTTTTTGCTCATTTAAAAATTGGTTTATTTTTGTTATCATTGGTTTGTAGAAGTTATTTATATACAATTTATATACATTATGCACTGCATAATGATGTTTTAGTCAATGACAGAACACATATTTGATGGTGGTCTCATGAGATTATAATGGAGCTGAAAAATTCCAGTTGCCTAGTACTGTAACATATCTGTAGTGTAACACATTACTCCTGTATTTGTGGTGATGCTGGTCTAAACAAACTTACTGTACTACCATTTGTATAAAAGTATAACACATATAATATGGTATTGGTACAAAAATAGAGACATACACCAACGGAACAGAACAGAGAACCCAGATATAAAACCATCTACCTACAACCAACTGATCTTTGACAAAGCAGACAACAACAAACACTAGGGAAAAGAAGCCCTATTCAATAAATGGTACCAGGAAAATTAGATAATCACAGACAGAAGAATGAAATAGGACCCCTATCTCTGACCACTAACAAATATTAATTTAAGATGGATAAAAGACTTCAATGTAAGACACAAAACCATAAAAATTCTAAAAGAAAATGTAGGAAAAACTCTTCTAGATATTGACCTGGGCAGATAATTTATGACTAAGATCCCAGAAGCAATTATAGCAACAACAAAAATAAATAAATGGGACTTGATTAAATTAAAAAGCTTCTGTACAGCAAAGGAAATAATCAACAGAGTGAATAGACAACCTATAGAATGAGAGAAACTATTCACAAACTATACATTCGATAAAGAGAAATATCCAAAATCTACAAAGAACTCAAACAAATCAGTAAGAAAAAAGCCAAACAACCCCACTAGAAAGTGGGCAAAAGACATGAATGGAAGCTTTTCAAAAGAAGATCGACAAATGGTTAACAAACATATGAAAAAATTCTCAACATCATTTATCACCAGGGAAATGCAAATTAAAACCAAAATGAGATATCATCTTACTCTTGTGAGAATGGATAGTATTAAAAAGTCCAAAACCAACAGATGCCGGCATGGATGCAGAGAGAAAGGAATGCTTATACACTGCTGGTAGGACTGCAAATTAGTACGTCTCTGGAAAACAGTATGGAGATTCCTCAAAGAACTAAAAGTATACCTACCATTTGATCCAGCAATCCCATTACTGGGTAGCTATCCAATGGAAAAGAAGTCATTATATCAAAATTCATCTCCATGCAAATGTTTATTGCAGCTCAATTCACAATTGCAAAGATGTGGAGTCAACCTAAGTGCCCATCAATTCATTAGTGGATTAACAAAATGTGGTAAATATATACCATGGAGTACTACTCAGCCATAAACAGAAATGAATTAATGTATTTTGCAGCAATTTGGATGGAACTGGAGACCATTATCCTAAGTGAAGTATCTCAAGAATGAAAGAAAAACCCCACTACATGTACTCTCTAATAATTTGGAACTAATCGATGAGCACACATGGGCACAGAGAGAAGTAAAACTCATTGGAAATCAAGAAGAGGGGAGAGAGGAAGAGGGGCCCTATCTAAAAACTTACCTAACAGGTACAATGACCACTAGTCAGGTGACGGGAACACTTAATAGCCCTGACTTAAGCATTATAAAAGTTATCCATGTAACAAAAACAAAAGTGTAACATATAATTATAAACAAAGAGAACCATGCCTAGATACATAAAGAGTCAAAATGCTGAGAACTGAAGACAAAGAAAAAAAGGCTCGAAAGCAGAAAAAGAATTGAGTAACAATGCAATTAGTGGCTGACTTTTGTCAAAAACAATGAAGGCCAAAAAGTACTAGAATGACATATTCAAAATGATGAAAGAAAAATCTAGTAACCAAAAGTTTTATAGCTTGTGAAACTATTCTTCAAAGATGAAAAGAAATAAAGATATTCCCAAACAAAAATTGAGAGACATGATTTCTAGAAAAGCTGTCCTTCAAAAAATACTAAAGGAAGTTCTACAGGCAGAAAGAAAATGACCCCAGATGGTAACTTGGATCTACAGGAAAGAATGAAAAATACTGGAAATGCAACTATGTGAATAAATATAAAAGGAGTGTGTGTGTGTGTGTGTGTGTGAGAGAGAGAGAGAGAGAGAGAGAGAGAGAGAATTCTCTTTTATTGTATTAATTTCTCTGGAGCACATAGATTGCTTAAAGCAGTAATTATAACACTATATTGTTAGGATTATAACATATATAGATGTAATGTACATATGAAAATTAATAACAAAAAAGAGGGGCAGTTAGTGTGAACATCAGCTGCTACAAGTCCATTTATAATAGCAAGAGACTGAAGAAAAATGACCAGAATCTCAGAGATTTGAGATGTCAAGCATCCCAATCCCAAAAGGAAAGAAAAAAGAAAAAGAACAGAAAAAAATGAAAATGCCCCAAACTTCCAAATTTGAGAAAATGTATTAATCTTCAAATCAAAGAATCTCAATGATCTCCAAGAAGATAAAATAAAATGTTTGTTGTCTGACATTGGCCAATTTACAGTGTCTTAAAATGGTTGTTTTTGACCGTTTGGTCCAATTTTATACCTGTTTTCTCATGGAAATCATGGATTTCTTCCCATCAGCATAAAAGGCATTTTCTGCTTTCCCCCTGTCGTGGATTGAATTCTGTCCTCCAAAATTTATATATTGAGGCCAATGTGACTGTATTTGGAGATAGGGCCTTTAAAGAGGTCATTAAGATTAAATGGGGTCGAGGGTGGAATCCTAATCTAACAGGACTCGTGGCTTTTGAGAAGAGGAAGAGGCGCCGGGAGCACACAGTGCGGAAGGTCCGTGTGAGCGCGCAGTGCGGCGGTGGCCGTCTGCGAGCCCAGGAGGGAGGCCTGTGGGGAAACCAGACCTGCTGCACCCTGGAACCCGAGCTTCGCTTACGCCTTCCCCCCTGCAGCACTTCCTTCCTTCAAGTCTTCGCCTAAATGGAGCTTTTCAGAGAGGGCTTCTCTGAGTAACCTGTCTGAAAACTCAACCTTCCTCTTGCCACACACTTCTTACCTCCCTCCCCGGCCTTATTTCTGTGGAGTGTTATCACCTTCCAACAGTCTGTATTTTTTACTCTTTTGTTTGCAGTCTGTCTTCCTTCACTAGAGTATAAGCTCCACTGAGGCAGGACTTCCTTTTTTCTGCTTTTCTCATTGCTGTGTTCAGGGTGCCTGGAAGAATGCCGGACGTGTAACACCGCTCAGGAAATACTCGCGGAACGAATAGACTGCTATTTACAAATTGGATTCGGAAAGAAAGCTTATTTTCATTTGTGTGTCCCCGCGTTGGAGGACAGACTTTGACCCCGAGGGACCAAACACTTACACATTAATAAAAGTAATAGTCAAAGCTACTCCTTTCCCTTAATAAATGACTGTTTGGAAGGGTTCTATAGGTAAGCTGTAGCAAATATCCAACAACAGATAATCCCTATTTCATGCTATCAATTCTAGAGTATAGCAATATAGGAAAAGCAAATCAATACATTTTATTGTAAAGATCTTGATGTCAAACAGAAAAGGGTAGTCTGAGAAAGGGAAACTGCAGACTGATCTCACTCATCTCTCAAACATAAATATAGATAATCCCAAACAAAGTATTAGAACATGGCTGGGCATGGTGGTGCACGCCTGTAATCACAGCTACTGGGGTTGCCGAGGCAGGAGGCCACTCGAGGTCGGAGTTTGAGGCTGTAGTGAGCTATGATTCCACCACTGCACTCCAGTCCAGTTGACAGAGCGAGACTCTGTCTCTAAAACAAATACACAAACACAAAACTGAAATATTAGCAAATCAATTATAAAATTCTAATTTTATAAAATAAGACAAAATATCAGACATCTTAAAGCCAGGCCCAGGAACAGCTATTCTAGCTCTGTGATTTGTACCTGTGTAGCCTTGAGAAACCCAGCTTCTTAGAACCTCAGTTTCCTTATTTATAAAATGGGATTGATAAATTCCATGTCATTCATCCCCATTTTAATTCATTCTATTTTCATTAGAGGACTCATCATGTGCCATACATTGCTTTGGGCATTGGTGACCAAAGTTGGCCCAGTCACTGCCATGGTGGCTTATGAAGATTAAATAAATGGAAATCCGTTAACACGTCCCTGGCACATAGTAGGTGCTTGAAAAGAACATATTCCTTCCCGCATTCCATCCTCTAACCAAACTCTCAATAGCGCCACTAGTTCATTTTCATACTTATTCCTATCTCTCAAATATCACCTCTGAAGGGACCCCTTCCCTGGCCACCCATCAGAATAACGCTCCATTCATTCTTTATTTTTGTAAGAGAAATATTTATTTATTTATTTTTAGAGGTAAGATCTCACTCTGTCACCCAGGCTAGAGTGCAGGGGCACTATCAGAGCTCACTGCAGCCTTGAATTACTAGGCTCAAGTGATCCTCCTGCCTTAGCCTCCCCAGTAGCTGACACTACAGGTACACACCGTTACGGCTGACTAATTGCTTTTTATTTTTTATTTTTTAAATGTTTTGTAGAGTAGGGTCTTCCTATGTTGCCCAAGTTGGTCTCAAGCTCCTGCCCTCAAGTGATCCTCCTGCCTCGGCTTCCCAAACTGTTGGGATTACAGGCGTGAGCCATCACGCCTGACCTCCCTATCCCTTTTTATCACATGAACCCATCTTATTTTCTTCACAACGCTTTTCACTTTCTAAAATTATCTCTAAAATATTTTCCCTTTTATTGTTTGTGTCTTTGCCTCTGAAAATGTGAGCTTCCTGAGGGCAGGTACCTGTTTCTTTTTCTCTCTGCTGTATCCCAGCACCCAGGAGGTGCCTAGATGTGTTCCACAGGTACGTGGGGGAGAAAACGAGTGAAGGCCTGCATCTGTTTCCTCTCTGAGCCAGACACAGGGCTTGGCTCAGAGCAGAGGCTCCGAAAGTTTGTGGAATGAACTTCTTGTTGTGTAGCAGCTGCAGTGGCTCCTTCCTATCTGGTTTAAGTGTAAACTGCTTGTCCACAAAGTTCTGCAGTACTGGAGAGGTGTTGAGTGTGACATTAGCAAAGATGATGTCTCTGGAGCAGAGCCAGCTCTCCAACCTTAGAGGCACGCCTGTAAATAATCATGGAGAATGCGTGCCCTGCTTTTCCTACGTTATGCTTCTGTGCAAAACCCTGTTCTTCTCTGCCTGGGCCTCTGGCCTCCTGGGTAGATTGGTCAGTGTAGGAGAGCGCCTGTGCAGAGCATTAAATTTCCAGATTTCATTTTTTCTTTAGAATGTCATTGGCTCCTCACACCAACACTGGGCGATAGGGGGTGTTTTGCTCATTTTGCAGCAGCAGGGAGGTAGGTGGCTTGCCCATGTCACAGGGAAAGGAGAAGGTGAAGTGGATCTCTGACTGTCAATCCCACACTTCCCCACCTTAATTTCCATCCTGTGGTGTGAGAGGCAACTAGAAACTTGCTTAAGTATGTGTTCAAGCTGCAAGGTAAGAACCATGGAAAAGAGAGGAAAAATAATTTTTTTGTTTTAAAGCATTTATTAAAGATCAAAGAGGGAGAATGAATGATAAAAGGTTGAAAGCTGCCTTAAATTTACTCTTTTAGGTAGAAAAAAATGCAAGGTGTTCTAGATATTGCATCAAGAATAGAAGACATTAGATAATGTTATCTGTCAAGAAAGAAATTAGAAAACTTTTAGTAAGTAATCATGGAATAATTTTTCTTCCTTTTTTGGGAAGAAAGTGAAAACTTTGAAGAGGACACAAAATATCTCAACTGATTTGACAGTGGTTGAAAGAAAAGGAGCAGAGATTTAAGAAAAAAATCAACACATGTCTTATGACAACATGTTTATCAGACAGTTCTATATTCCAGCACATTGTCTCCATAAGTCATTGAATGCTTATAATAACCTTTCAAAGTAGGGATTTTTTTTCTCCATTTTGGAGTGATGACATTGTAGCTCAGAGATGCAAAGTGATTTGTCTAAGGACATGTAATTAATAAGTGACAGGGCCAGTGCTTGAAATGCCGTTTCACTAAGTTCTTTGTTTGAGTCAAAATCATGTGGGCCACATGGAATAGACCCAGCCCTTAGCTCTGGGTTCATGGTGATTTTGTGATGAATTATCAGATTAAGGTAGCATGAAGGGGAGCTTCACCTGGGGAGTTCTCATCTCCACGGACTTGGGCAATGACAAGCAGGGGCAGACATCGGTAGAGCAGCACAGACATCGTGGAAGGAATGTGCTATGCTTCAAGGCAGATGGTATCTATGAAGAAGCTCTGAGAAATTAAAAACAGAGACTAAGATTCCCACATAATTAATAGATCAGCTCCATACAAGGAAGTGGCCGGTCTGGGCTGGATGGGTATAGGATGTGGATCAGAGTGGAATGAAGAAATGGATCAGAGGTAGTCAGAATCAAGCAAAGAAAGGAGGTCAGAACTAGAGCTTTGGCCTAACCCAGGTCTTCCTGCGTTAGGCTTCACTTTACCAATGCTAGATCTAAGCAGTATTTGTAATGTCATGAGTGCATGCAGTACAAATGTGCATATGAATGGATACATGTAGGCCCATGAGTACACACACACATGTACACACATACACACACTCACAATTTAACTGCTTAAGAAGCTATTTCTTTTTCTTTACATAGGGTGTGCCTTAGTCTATTTGGATTTCTGTTACAGAAGAACATAGACTGGGAGGTTTATAAGCCACAGAAATTTATTTCTCACAGTTCTGGAGGCAGGGAAGTCCAAGATCAAGCTGCTGGCAGGTTCGATGTCTGGTGAGGGCTTGCTTCTTGGTTCACAGGTGGCTGTTCTTCTTGTCATTGCCTCACATGGTGGAAGGGGTGAGGGAGCTTTCTGGGGCCTCTTCTATAAGGGCACTAATCCCATTCATGAGAGCAGAAGGGGCCACTCCACTCTCACAACCTAATCACCTTCCAAAGATTCCTCTCCATATATCGTCACCTTGGGGGTTAGATTTCAACATATGAATTTGGAGAGGACACAAACGTTCAGTCTATAGTAGGATGGCCTCAATTCTTATGAATTACTATTTTTGTTTTGGAAGGCAGCCTAACACAGGGCATTGATTTTTAAATTTTCAACACTTTTTAATATATTTTATGTTACTTTATTTCAATAGACTTAGGGGGACAAGTGTTTTTTTGTTACATGGATGAATTGTAAAGTGGAGAAGTCAAGGCTTTAAGTATACCTGTCACCAGAACAGTGTACATTGTGCCCAGCAGGTAATTTTTGATCCCTCGCCCCCCCTCCTATTTTCTTAGACTCCAATGTCCATTACACCACTTTATGACCATGTATACCGATCATTTAGCTCCCTCTTATAAGTGAGAACGTGTGGTATTTGGTTTTCCATTCCTGAGATACTTCACTTAGGATAATGGTCTCCAGCTCCATCCAAGTTTCTGAAAGAGACATTATTTCATTCCTTTTTACAGCTGAGTCATACTCTGTGGTGCATGTATACCACATTTTCTTTATCTACTCATCAGTTGGTGGACATTCAGGTGGATTCCATATCTTTACAATTGTGAACTGTGCTGCAATAAACATTTGGGTGCAGGTGTCTTTTTGATAAAATGACTTCTCTTCTTTTGGGTAGATTCCCAGTAGTGGGATTGCTGGATTGAATGGTAGGTATATTTTTATTTCTTTGAGGAATCTCCATATTGTTTTCCACAGAGGTTGTACTAATTTACATCCCCACTAACAGTGTATAAGTGTTCCCTTTTCACTGCATCCATGCCAACATCTATTGTTTTTTGACTTAATAATAATGGCATTCTGATAGGGATAAGGTGGTATCTCATTGTGGTTTTAATTTGCATTTCCCTAATGACTAGTAATATTGAGCATTTTTAATATATTTGTTGGCCATTTGTATATCTTCTTTTGAAAAAAATATGTTCATGTCTTTTGTTCACTTGTTGATGGAGTTATTTATTTTTTTCTTGATAATTTGTTTGAGTTCTTTGCAGACTCTAAATATTAGGTCTTTGTTTGATGTATAGTTTGCAAATATTTTCTCCCATTCTGTAGGTTGTCTATTTACTATCTTGGTTATTTCCTTTTCTGTGCAGAAACTTTTTAGTTAAATTAAGTTCCATTTCGAATTATAACAATTTCTAGTGCTGAAGCCAGTCAATGAAGATAGAAAGGCAATGTGAACTGAGGCTTATGAATGGCCATCGTATATTAGCCTCCATGCCCTGCTTAGTCCAGTATTTTTTTTTTATATATTTTAGTTGTTCTGTGTTGAGAAAGTTTTGATTCATACAGAGTAGTAGCTACAAATGACATACTTAAAAAAACTAGGTACTATGCTTTTCTTGCTTTCTGTGTGACATACATGATTTCTGGTCAGTAGCATTCTACCAAACATTCCTCTGAATCAAAACAGGATAGATTAGCATTAAGCTGTGCTATTTCCTACCCCTGCTGAGCTAGACTGGTGGAACACCGTCTTGGTAGGAGAGATTTTGGCAGGAAGAAGAAATTGCAGTCATCTTTTTCTTTCTTTCTTTTTTTTTTTATCAGACTCATAGCAACCTAAACAGAAAACTGAACGCTTGTTTATACAGAAAGGATTTTAAACAAATCTGTACAAACTTACCTAATGTGCTGTGAGGAAAGAATACCTTTCAGTCTACTTATAGCACAAGCATACATCCACTGGTGCCCAGTATAATAAGAACGCCAACGTAGAAAGCATTTTTGCCTTCATAGCACTAACAACTAAAAAGTACCCAGTATATAATAATTTCATCTCTAAGGGGGTAATAAAGGAAATTCTAAGATTAGATCCCCTAGATTAGTCTGAACATTCATCTATAAGAAATATATATATATTTCCAAAAGTAATGCTCAAAAGTGGCTTCTATAATAGAAATAGTGAGACTACATCAGGACTAGCAGAAGACATGTTGGTAAGAGGACTGCAAATGCAACACAAGGGGTTGATTTTCACATGTAACTTTTAGGTAAAAGATGTCTTTTCCAGTGCACTCCCACAGCCAAGACTAGCCATGATTAATAAGAGCTTCAGAAATCTTAAGTCGGGGTAGCTAGTTTGAGTGACACCTGGAAAAACAGTACCAAACAGTCCTCAACATTTGGGCCATCTGGGTTGTCAGACTGAAACTATATGCCCCAGTGGAAGAGCTGAGAGTGCATAGAAAATTTGAAACTTGTGCAAAGCCTGCTGTGGTATTTAGGACAAGGAGGGCTCACCATGGTGGAGGTGGAGGTGGGAGTTGGTCTACATTTTTGACAAACCAACATGTATGCTGGGGAAGGGGCTGCAGGTGGAGCACTCAAGATCAGTTTGCTCAGAGTAGCCTGACTCAGAAGCAGGCAAGAGAGGCATCTACTCCTGAAGGAGGGCTGAACACAAGAAGGTATTTCAGGAGAGACAGAGGTCCTGAGAGAGTCAGGTCATTTCCTCTCTGACTCATGAATCCTTAACTTGAATGAAGTGCTGCAGGACAAAGTCTTTCCAAGACTTTGGGCTAATGTATTCTCCTGTTTTCATTAGCCCAAACCTCTCCCAGCCTATTGGGCCAAAAATGTCCAGAAAAATCCCATTGCCTGGAGGTGGAGCTAGTGCCCAGGGTTGTTCTGGGAAGCTACCACAGAAGCTGATTTGCTCAAAGAAGTTGCCACTAAACCACTGCTGAAGTCTGCTTCCTGGTCTTCTTTTTCTGCCCTCGACTCCAGAGGCATTTCGTTAAAAGCCAGAAAACCAGTAAATGTGAGGGGCAGGTGGAATACGGCGCCAGCCCATTCTCTCTTTATTGTGCTGTCATGTTGTGAAGGCCGCCATGTTGTGAAGGCCGCCACGTTGTGAAGGCCGCCATGTTGAGTCCAGGAATCTGCCGCAGCAGCTGTTCAATATGCTTTCCTACCAGAGAAATATATTCATTAAAAGTGGGCATGTGTGTCGATTTTCTTTTGTGTTTTAAAACTCCTGATGGTACTTGTCCATGACATTCCTCTGTAGTAACTGGAACTTGTCATCCACAATAATGCTCCTAAATATCCAATCGCAGCTTCATTTTCAGACGAGGAAGAAATCGACTGTGATCCGTGGGCCTCCTTACCCACCTGCTACCTGCAACCCTGGCTCGACCTCCTCTCTGGCCTCAGAGCCCCAGCACACACTGAGGGCATGGGGCGGGCACTGCTGACTCCCCACGGCCTGGGCTGAGGCCCCCTCAGCGCACTGCCCTGCCTGCGCCTGCGCCCGAGCACACAGCGGCCGGCTCCTCAGGCCGCTGCCAGCCGCATCCACCTCCAGACTGATTCCTGCAGATATTTGATTTTAACAACTCACTGAGCAGTCTCAGGATATTTTTCAAATTTAACTGAGCAAACAATTTGAAAGCACAATACAAAATTTCTGTTTCAACTTTGAATCATTGATAGTATATTGGCATTTCTGAATTGTAAATGTACAATTTGGAAGAAGTCAAAGATTCTTTGGTAGGTTTAGAATGCCCATTATCTAGTATTCTATAGCATGATTTAATTATTAAAGTGATGAGTATCCTGTGAGTTTCAAAATGGCCAAACTTCTTGTGTTTTGCATATTGGACTGGAGCTTTAAGGTTCAGTTTCGTCATGGACACTTCGTCTGCAGGGGGAAGCCTGGTGACACTGTGACCTGTTTGTCAGAGCTTAGTCACGTTACAGAAGCCTCCGGATTTGCTGTAAACCCACCAGGATTGTAGAAGGACTTGGTCGTGTTGTGTATTGTGAGTATTCACCTGGCTTGACGCCCCGATGGCCACTCGCATGGAGCTGCCCTACTCAGCATTTACCCAAGGACACCGGGTGCATATTTCTCCCTAATATACTCACGTGGACAGTTTTATGTTAGTGTAAACGTGCCCATGCCTGATTTTCCGAAACATGTGCTTTTATTCATTCTAATCAGTGAATTCATTTTCCAGATGTTCCTGGTCAACACAGAGATGTAGAAGAATCCTTCCTTGGAGGTCTGCGCAGACAGGAGTTAACACAGACATGCACAGCAACGCATGGGAAGACTCCAGTGTGCTATAGTTTGGTACATGAGACAACTGGATGTGTGCTTTTCTATGTTATGGCTTTGAAAATTAAATGTACATTTAAAAGTGGTATTTGAATTAGACATTTACAGCACCTCATACGCCACTGCAGTTTGAAAACCACTGGTGTAGAGGAAGAAGGACTCATGAACTGGATCCTGACTGCTGCTTATTAACTGTATGAATATGATTTCACTTCTTTAAAATTCAGCTTTCTCATTTCTCAAAGCAGGTGGCCATCCCATGGGTTGATGTGACAATGAAATGAAACAACGCGTGTAAGATATGTACCACCAAGCTCTCCCATATAGAGGTCACCTAGCAAAACTAACTCCTCTTTCCCTGATTTTAAAATTCCAATTTTATAGGATATAAGTATTGTTAAGGATGTGAGACACGAAGCAGAATAAACCCTGCACATTTGCCACCAGCCTTCTGGGGGCCGCTGGGAAGACCAGACGCCTGCTGTACTGGAGTGTGTTTGTTAGCCCTGGCTGTGCGTGAGTTGACAGAGAGTTTTGGAAAAACGCTGATGCTTGGGCTCCACCCCCAGAGATTCTGATCTAAGTAGTCTGGGATTCTGCCTTGACACTGGAGTTTTAAAAAACTCTCCGGGCAATTTTAATGTGCGATCGGGGTTAAGAACCACTGCTTGAGACAGAAGGGCCCATCCATCCTTAGCATTCCACCTTGGTCTGGGCACAACACCCAGTCTCGTTTTGTCTCCTTCCCCGAAGGGAGGAATGTAATTTGTTCTACAAGCTATTCCCATGGCCAACGTAAGTGTTGCCGTCCCTGGCAAGGTGCCGCTGGCACCATATGCTGCGCCATGTGCCTCCTCTTCCCCTCTGCTGCTGCCTCTGCAGCTCCTTCCTGAGCTCCCGAAGCGAGATACTTGGCACATGCACTCAACACCTTGAGGAAAATACCAAGTCCCTCCCTTGGGCTAAAGGCAAGCCTGGCACACTGCAGAGTGGGGGAACCTTTTTAGCATGCTTCTGCTTACTCTGCAGGGAAAATTGACATCATTTGGAATGAAGAAGAAAAGGCTACAGGCTTTACCCAACTGGAGGACACCTAAACTGGTAAAAGATGGCAGACAAGCCATGTCTGGGCATAGACCTTCATTCGGTCACTCATTAAATGTTTTTCTGAGCCAAGCCCAAAGGAGAGAGTGGTGGCTTCTGCCTCTAGGGCACAGAGGAGACGTCATGGAGGAGGTGTTTTTGATCTGGGTTTGGAGGAGGTGTTGCATGTTGGAGGACATGTGCATGAAGGCAAAGAGAGTGACCAGCATGAGTAAAAGCAGGAGGTGAGAAGTCACACTGTGTGTTCAGAAATTGTAGCATGTGGAGACGGGATTGGGAGGCTGTCAGGCGTGGGTTGGGATGGGTTAGGTCACACTGCAGTAACAGCCTCCGAAGCTCAGTGGCTTAAAACAACAAGTGTTCATTTCTGGCCTGTGCTGCAGATTCATCATGGGTCAGTGGGGGACTCTGTTGTTCGTCATCCTGGCTCAGGGTGGTGGACCCTTTGCCACCTGGATCTTCATCATTCACTAGGGCAAGGGGACAGGAAAATGATAATGGAACAGGCTTTTATAGGCTTCCACCTAGAAGGGACACATGTCACTTTTGTTCACATTTCATTGGCCGAAGTCAGCCACATGGCCCTGCCTAACTTAAAGCACAGGCTGCCACAGGCTCAAAAGGACAGGAACTGGAAACGTTGGTGATCATCGCAGGGAAAAGGGGCCTTGAATATCTCACTATGGGGCTGGACTTTGATCTCGAAGGGTTGGGGGATCGATCAAGGTTTGTTTATAAGTGGGAGGGACATGTTTAGAACTGAGGTTTCGTAGGAGGGGCTGGACAAGAGCCTTATTTCCTTGCCTGGTAGAGCCCTTTTCTCTCTTTCTGCTTTTCAGATCTGTCTACCTGCAGAGAAGGCACAATCTTTATCTGATGTCTGCTTTTTGGTGAACTTGGCAGGAAAGACTGCCCTCCCACCATTTACCCTGCAGTTCCAAAGACAGATGCCATTCAGGGGATTATTGCCAATCTACTTGTCTCCAGGCCTAAGCCTCATTTTATAGCCTAGGTTTAATCAGGGAGAAAGATGATGTACACCTTCTGGCCCCATTTCTCACTTAATAGGCTCCTAATGTAATGGGAAGAAAGGAACTTTCTGTACAAACCCTTTCAAACCAAGATGAATCAGAAGGAGAGAGAGGAAGAGGAAGATAGACCAGTAAGAGTTGTGTACAGAGGCCAGACAGTAAAGAAGGTAAAAACAGGGCAGAGTCGGAGCCTGGCTGCCCCGAATCTAACCCCATCCCCTCGTTACCAGTGAGCACTGGGGTGGAGCAAGGCCTCAGGCCAGGGCCTTACGTCCCCCTGCTTCATTCACCATCTCTGCAAAATGAGGGCAGTGACATGACCCCAATCACAGAGTCCTGTGAGAAATAAATGAGCAACTCCACAGAAAGTGTTTATCATAGTTCCCGACTATGATATCATAGTTCCCAGATAGTTTTGACAATTATGGTTGTGCATGTAGAAATTATAACCATGAGGGTTGAATGTGTATAAAGATACCTGGACTCCTTAAAATTAAAAGGCCAAGTGCTGACTTCAGCTTGTCTCCTCATCTTTTGCCTCTTGCCTCTGAAATGAAATTTCTGTTGATAAAGAGATTTGGTGATTCAGTCCAGAAGTATAGAGCTAATACATTTCTTCATATCTAGTCCCTGTGTGCTTCAAATTCTATTTGTCCTTGGGACTTTAATAAACTTTTCCTTATTTTCATTCTCACTTGGCTTTTTTTCATTATTATTATAAATTCCAGTTCCTGGAAGTTTCTCAGGTTGGCTTGGGTCCCTCCACGAGTCTGCAATTGATCGTGATGACATTTGGGGGTGGTGGTGGTTTAGACGGATAAAGTATCATGGCTTGCAGGGTTATTCCATGCCCTAGACTGGAGTGTGGCACACATTTTCAAATATTCTCTTAATTTAGGTAGAATAAGATTTATTTCCATATCAGAATCTTTTAAAATTATATAGAAATTTACATTTGTGGAGGGACTTTTTGATTTGTATACTTTGGTTATATTTTATTGTTCAAGAATGTTTTCCACGTTCTTATAGATGCGACTCTGAAATTATGGCTAAAAGCCAACACTTGATTTGTGAGGCTGGAAATAATTTTGTGGGATATCTTAGGTTAAGGTCCCCGGAGGAAGATTCTGAGATGAAGGTTGCATGCACAAAGTATATTGCTCTCAGGAGCAAATTTGCAAGGAAGTAAGGCAAACGGGATTGGACTGAGAGGGAAGTTGGGATGTGATGTAGTTACAACAGAGGCTTCAGGTGATCCCACAGGAGCTTGGGAGCTGGGACGGCTCTGCAGAGATGTCCTGACTTGAGACGAGGGGTCTTTGTATCCTGACATCAACCAGTAGTTAGATATGGGCTGCTTTAGAGAAGAGGACAAGATAAGATATTAGCTGAGGCAGCTCTTTTCAGCTGAGGGCAATTCCTGGGGAGGGACATACCTGTGAGCTCTCTGCAGCCCACACTCTAGGGTAGTGGGGCACTTCTAACAGGTATAATGTCACTGGAACTGCTAGAAAATGTTGAGGGAATTCATTTCTCTCTGTCTGATCATGCTCATTTCCTAGGGCTGCTGTAATAAGGTACCACAAACTTGGTGACTTGAAACAATAGAAATTTATTCCTCCTACTTCTGGAGGCTAAAAGTCCTCAATCACGGTGTCAATGGGGCCATGGTGTCTACAAAGGCTCTGTGGAAGGACCCTGCCTTGCCTCTTCCCAGCTCTGGCCATCCTCGGCACTCCTGGCTCGTGTGTGCATCACCACGGGCTCTGCCTCTGCCAGCACATGGCCTTCTCCCAGGTGTCTCTGTGTCCGAATTCCTCTCCTTATAAGAGCACTGATCATTGGATTAGGGTGCACCTTAACCCAATATGACCTCAACTTAACTTGATTACATATGCAAAGATGCCATTTGCATATAAGGTCACATTAATAGGTTCTGGAGGTTATGGCTTCAATGTATCTTTTCGGAGGATATAATTTAACCTGTAACAGTCACCATTTGAGCAGATACAGCAATTCATCTACTGGACTGTCGCCAAACCACATCACCCACTTTGCTCACTCAGGCATCATTAAAAATATCTTCACTGCCACCATTTCTCTCCTGGACTATTTATTGTAATAATCCCCTACTGTTCTTCCTCCTGTCCCTTCGTCTACATCTCATTACTACAAGGGACCCTTTGAAGACTCAGTTTTGATCATGTAACTCTGCTGCTCAAAATTCACCAGTGACTTCCAGTTACCTACACCGTGAAATCCACATTCTTCAGTGTGCTATCAAGGTCCTAGGTGACCTGTTCCTGTTGACCTATGCAGTCTGATCTATAATTTGTTTGCTTTGTGTTTTATGTTTAAAAATTATTAAGTTTCTTATGTGTGCCTAGTGCATATTAGGCACTCAATAAATGGCAGTTCTCTATCCTCCCTCTACAGTTTACCAAAAGACTTTTCTCCTCCAGTGATCTAATGAAATTCCTGCAGTCACTGGTGATGTAGGTGTTTTCATAGGTAATAGATGTAGTTGATGAGGATGCTGAAAGTCAGAGAGGAGACACAACTAGCTGGCTAAGGGTGAAGCCAAGAGTAACTCTCAGATTTCTGGCTTTGGTACGGGGTCCTTTCTGCTGTGTAGTGTCTGTGCAGTTCATGCTTACAAACTTGACCTTCCATATATTTAACCTTGTCACCTGTTTTTCCTACCAACTATCTGTGCAAGGTGGAAATACTGAATGTAGAGGGCATATCTCTCCTATTGCACACCAGAACCAGAAATAATTGTGGAGAAGGAAATCTATTTTTCCAAATGAAACATTTAGGATAGAATAAAAATGCATTTGGGCTATGAGAGACTTTATTTCTCTCATAACTTCTCCCTTACAAAAAGATTGATGCATATCAATAAATATCCCCTCACTGTGTATTGGGAAGGCACATTTGGCCCCAGGAATTGAATAAAAGCATCAGTTTATGCCTGTGTTTCTCTAAGATACAGCTGTGTGAGTCAGAGGTGCTATGCCAGGTGTTACAGAGGTTTCCATGGCAACTTCATTTTTATTTTTCTTCCTGAATAGTACTGTTAAATGGTGACTTTGAAGCAGCAGCCATTTGAGATCCTCAGCCTAAAAGTTCTGTTTCATTTTAAGCTGCATGTACATGTCTCCAAATAGGGAGGGGAATTGAACAACTTTTCAAGGAATTGGAAAAATGTAGACTAGCCACCTTTTCCTATTATTATTGTTGTTGTTATTACCTGAATGATCTCATACTTACTTTAACTCTCAACTTTGTTTTTTCTTGGTAGAAGTAGCTGAAGAAACTTCACACCTTCACCCTTATGATGTAGAAATTTCTGGAAATTATTTCTAGAAAAACCAGGTCAAGGTCATTGGGCAAATATGAGGTAGAAGGCATTGCAATATTTGGGTGGTCAAGAGAGTATATGCAGAAAACTGGAATGAAAGAAGATTTTCTTTGTGAGAGTAGTTGTGTTTTATATTTCGCAGGCCACAGGAAGGGGCTGGAATGGGCTAAAGGTGATTCTGATCTCAGAGTTTTGGGTGGTGCCAAATTATCCATTCTTTGTGGCGGTACTACAGGAGAAAACTTTGGCAATGGACTTTGCATTGACAAAGACCCGCCACATCTTTTTGCAGGCAAATACATGATGTTCTTCTTGGTCAATGTTTTCTTTTAAGACTGGCCCTTAAATTAATCAATATCTTATAACTGAATTGCAGCCATGAGGCTCTAGTTGGGAGAAGGACAATGAACAGGGCCATACCTGAAGAACCAGGTGGTCTGATTCTCATTAGAACTCAATCACTAATTAGCTATGGGACCTGGACAAGTCACTTAACTTTCTTCATTTATAAAATTGAATTGGTAATACTTGTAGATTCTTTCACCTTTTAGAGTAGCAGCTGGTCTAAACATTAAGAGAATTCCACCCAAAATATCATACCTGCATTTACCTTGTGTGTAGACAAACTATTTTCTTATCAGAGGTATTCATTCATTCATTCATCACAACATAATGGTTAGTACTTGGGTATTCAAGTCTAGCAGACCTGGGCTGGATTTCCCCATCTTTAAGTCTCACTTCCTCATTTTAAAATTGGGTCTGAAGATAGCACCTAGTACAAGAGGTACTGGAGATTAAATAACATAATGTACATAAGGCATCCAGCACAGTGCTTGGCTCATAATAGGTGCTCAATAAATCTTTGTGGAATAGGTGACTGGAAATATTTGTTGAGTAGCTATTTTATTCAAGGCTCTTTTTGAGGCATTTTGTTTAGAAAGAAACCAAACATGATCCAAGCCTTAGTGGATGAGGGAAAAAAAACACTAATAATTGGCTTAGCCATTGACCGTGACCTTCCTCATGGGCATTTATGTTATTTGCAAATTTTATTATTAGGAAGAATGATTCAATGGATAGCTTTGTGTATAAGCTTTGAAGTCAATTCGGATTTCAGGTCCTTACGCTAGATTCCTGGGAGTGGGATACTGGGCCAAAGGGTGTGATTCACGATACACTGCGGCAAGCCCTGGGGTCACGGGAGCACTGAAAAGGGCAAATATCAGCTGACAAGCAGGCAGAAGAGTGGATAAGTTTTAAAGGCTGAGATGCCAATGATACCAAGAATAATGGGAGGTAGGTACGATTATTACTTTTGTCATTTTACAGATGAAGAAACAGAGACAGAAGAAGTTGAAAAATTTGCCCAGGGTTCCATAGTGGCATGAGGTGGAGCCCCTGAGACTATCTGATTTGACTCACAGTGTGTGGAGAAGGGTAGCGGGGAGTACATGGAAAAAGGAGGAAGGAGGAAAGGGAATTCCAAGAAGGAAGAGCACGTGTAAACATATGAAGTTCTGAAAGACTGTGGTGAAGTTCTAGATTGCAGGAAATTTTTATTGTCATGAACAGTAGGGACAGCTCCTACTGGAGTCCCTCTGAAAAACTGTGGAAATATTCTAAGCTATTTAAAAATTGGTTCTGAAAATCACCACTAAGCCTACCTTAGTTACTTCGAAGGGCTATTGCTCAGATAAATCAAGGGAGATTACTTTGAAAAATGCAAGATTTATACAAGTATGAACATTTATTACTGTTACCCAAGTGAAGGAAATTGGAAGGGGTTCAATCGTATTCAATTAGACGAGTTTACTCTGGCTCGTCCACATGGTTCTCACGCTAGCTGCTAGCACGCTCCTCCCTGCTGAGGAACACTCTGCAGATGGGTGTCTGTGGCTGGCCGGGCCCACAGCTTAGTGCTCACCAACAGGGGTTCTTACCCTGTTAGCGACATTCCAAGGTAGGAGTTTTCATCCCCATTTTGAAGATGAGTAAATCAAGCTCAGACATGATGAATGCTTTTGTCCCACAGCTGCACACAGCAAGGCAGGGCTCTTTGAGTCCACCTGCAGTGTGACAGCCCCAGGAATGATAAGAGGATCGGGCCAGAAAGGGGTTGGGTGTCTCTCACTTCTCTGATAAGCCCCAATCTGCCTCTCTGCCCCTTGCTTACACCAGGAAGACAAAAAATGCCCCTCACCTTCAAATCCCCCCCCCCCCCGCCATCTCTGCACGCTGCCTCCTCCAAGCAGCCCTGCAGGCTCTCGCCAGGTCACGCATTGCTCACTCTCCCACTCTCCCTGGCCCCATTCCCTCCAGGCCGAGCCACCTTCTCCATGCCCCCACCACATGCTGGGCACTTCTGCCTCCCCGGTTTAGCGCCTGACCCTGCATGGGCCAGTGAGGTGGGGATTATGATCTGTCTTTCACAAGACAGGGCCGTGAAGCTCAAAGAAAATAAACTGCCTAAGGTTACAGAGCTTGTAAGTGGTAACGCTTGGATTAGAACTAGGTCAGCTGACCTTGAAGCGTGAGCGTATTTCAGTCTTCAGAGAGCAGCGAGGAACCCTGAGGTATGTGTGGAATCCACACATAATGCTCACGCCAGACACGAGACACAGACGGCATCGCGATCAAGGCACCGCCTCGCCTCTCCTCGCTCCTGGGAGCTGGCAGAGCTCGTCCTCTCACTCGGAGGACGGGACACCGGGTCCTGTCTCTGTCCACGCTCCTCCCCTTCTTTCCCTCTGGAGGGGCTGAGGGGCAGGTAAAGAGGGAGAGACCCAGACTGCCCTCAGATCCGGTTCACAGAGGGGTGGAAGTGACGTAAGACCAAAGACAACGAGGAACGCCACTGCGCAGAGGGCAGCGTGGAGAAGTCCACTTACCGTTCCGCTGCCGGTTGCTGCTGCTCATGGCTCCGGGTTCTGTGACCCAGAAGGGAAATGCACCTTTTCCAGGGGTTTCACTCAGCGTTATCTTGCTTTCTTTATGACTAACTGCAGGCCCAGTGTACCCAGAATTAAGTCCCAAATGGCAACAAAAGGGCATGCCGTCCCAGAAATGGTAAAATATGAGTTCAAATCCTGGATCTGCGCTAGCTGGCCTCCTTGGGCAAGCGATTTGGCTTTTGGAGCTTCAGTCCCTCATCTGTAAGGTGAGGATACATTCACTTTGGGAAACTGTTGCCCTGGAGAGTGTGTGCAAAATGTCCAGCATCACACCCGGCAGGCCCAGAGGCGGCCAGTGGGGGCAGCCGTGATTACTGAGAGCAAGGAGAATTCTTGTGCCTACATGAGGATTTTCCCAACCAACTTGTCTGGCCATTTGGATGAAGGATCAAATTGATTTGTTGGAGCTTTTTGATATCATGATGTTGAGCATGTGACATTCAGGTGCCATTGCTTACCCAATTTTTCTTCTTCACCATGAAAGAATGATTTATTCATTAATTATCTATTTCCCCATTCACCCATTAACTACCTTAATTAATTCAGGTACTTATTTAATCACTCATTCAACTAGTCATTTAATGAAGACTTATGAGCGCGGCACTGGGGCAGGTTCTGGGGAAGCAGAAATGTCTTGAACGTGGGTCCCACCTTTGGTGAAGTGGGGAGACACTCAGGGAAGGGTGAGCTCACTGGCCCTGCACAAGCTGTTGTGAGCCAGGACCCCTCCCACATACAATTTCATCCACACTCCAAGATAGCACAGTAAGATGAGCATCACTCTCACGGATTAGGACGGGTAGGGTCCTGAACCCAACGTCACACAGCTGCCCAGTGGTAGAGCTGAGACTGGGGCTACCTCCCTAATCCAATGCCCGGGCCCTTTCCAACACTCCACATGGCGCCTGAGCAGTGCTGCAGAGACAGGCTCATAACCATCAGTGTCACGAAGAAGGTCCGGAGGCATAAGCAGGAATACGTGAGGTCGGGCAGTGCAGTGTTACTCAGCTTCACTAATCCGTACTGCGCCGAAGTCCGGCTGTTGCTGGTCCGTGGGACCCTGGGACCCTGTCCTGTCTGCCTGGGTAATGTAAGCTCTCTCCCCTGTCTTCGCCACATGCACTTGACACATCGCAGTCTTGACCGGGCTCTCGTGTCAGTGCCATATTCCTTTTTTGCCTTTTCTTTTTTTTTTAGTTGTTCGCACCCACTTTCCTGCCCCCAGCCCTTTGTGCACAGTGTCCTCTTGATCTAGACGGCCACCTTCTCCGCTGTCTGTTGAAACACTCACTACTCAAGCAGAAGCAACCTGCCCTTTTCTAAATATTTTTTGTCCCTTTCTTAAGTCACTTTTTTGTCTTTTGATTGTTGACTATGCACGCTCCTTAAATGTGTCCGGCGTCCTTTGCCAAGCTCTCGTGTGCACACAACAGGCAGACAGTGTACCTTAGATAAATGCCAAATGCCACATTCTACCTTCGTGACTGAGGCCAGCCCCCTCCTTGCTGTTTGACTCAAACTTGTCCTGTAGAATGGGAATACTGCGATTTGCCACGTGCTTACAAAATGCATCCCCCCAGGTTGGCAAGTTGGTCTTTTAGACAACAGTGACGGATGCTGGGTGTGTCCCAATCTCCACGTCAGACACTGGGACTCAGCAATGAGCCACACGTTGCCTTTTCTCCCACGGAGCTCAGTGACAGGGAGGGGTGGGGGCGAGGAGGGGATTGGCAGAGGGACCCAAGAAAATCGGTGACTGCTGCCCACTGAGACACAGAGCGCCCAGCGATGGCCAGCCCACCCACCCGGGGTGGGGGTGTCAGGGAAAGGTTCCTACAGGAGGCGGCCTTTAGTTGAATTGTGAAGGAGCAGAAGGCCTCATAGCGATATGGAGGAGGGGAGCCGTACACATCTGCATCTGAAGCGTAAGGAACCGCGCATGAGAAGGCCAAGAGAGCAAACACCGCGATGCATTTGAAGTACTTGTAGCTAAACATGGCCGTGGTTTCCCTAACAATAAAGTGAAGGGTGAATGTCCAAAGATTCTCTAAAACTTTTATGATTTGATGGATAAGCTATTTCTTATGCTTCTCTCCTCAATAAAAACTTAAACCTCAAGTACTAAGTGGATTGCAAAAAGAATTGGATATTTAATCTCTATCCTTCACAAATATTCTTACAAAGTTTTCATGGAGCTAGCTCTAGACAACATTCTTGGATTTTGAGATTGAAAACCTTGTACGAAGGACCGATCAGTTTAGAATAGAGGATTGATCTAATTAAATATCTTGAGAAAAGTAAAATACTTTGCAGAAAAATTGATGTTCTCATATTCTATCTCCGTTTTTTTGAAAATGAGATTATTCATTTTAGCCCTAGGATCTCAGAGTAAATAGAAGTGTTGAATGCTAATGCTTTCAAAATAACTCCAGTATCACACTTGCTTTAAGACAGAAAAAATATTTCCTATTCAATTACACATTATGAAGATGCCCTTGGGTTCTGCCCCTGGGGATGCCTGGTTAAAGCTGTTTATTTCCAGGCAAATGTGAGAAGCAGAACGTTGGCTAAACACCTGCTCCATCACCTTATGCTTTTAATCCTCACAACAGCTCTAAGAGCTCCTCATTACCATGGATTGCTCAGTGGGGTCACCCAGCCTGGAATTGATAGATTTGGGATTTGAACCCAGGTCTCTGTGATACTAAGATCCACTGGTCTTCCATGTCACTTCTTGTGGTGGACATTGTTTTTGCCGCCCACAATTCATTCTCTTTTCTTCTGATAAGAGCAACTTGATTTTCCTCTAAGGACTCATCTCTTCCTTATCCTCGGTCTGTTGATTTTGGTGCGACTGACCCTAAAATTCAGCCCTAGAGATGAGTATGTGCCCCATGCCTGGTCCATCAGTGTCTCACATTTCAGTTGGCCCCGGATATTGGTTCTGTGATCCACGCCAGGTCTGCGAGACAATTCTGAGATTTTGCTGGAACCATTGTGAAAGATATTCCCCCCCTGCCCCCGCCACTGGAATTGTTAATTTAAGGATACTGAAAAGCCTTGAGATGCCAGAACACACAGTGAAGATTTGGATAAAGATGGAACCAGCGCAGAGGAAAAGAGAATCACAAGGTAGAGAGTAGGATAACCAACTTGTCCTGGTTTTCCCGTACTTTCTCAGTTTTAGCACTGAGAACTTCACCACGTCCCTAGAATCCCCTAATCCAGGCAAACCAGGGCCTCTGGTCACTGTGGGGGGAGGAGCAGAGAGAGAGAGAGAGAGATATCAAGTCTTGATGCCATTGTCAATCCAGACATCTGGATTGACTATGTCTGATGCCTGACTACACATGAACTTTTCTGTTACTTAAGCCAATGCATTTTCTTTTCTCCTTAAACCAGGTTAAGTTGGTTTCCATCACTTGCAATTTCTATCACTTCCAAGTTCAACACCAGTGGATCTTGGTGTCACACAGACCTGGGTTCAAATCCCAAATCTATCAATTCCAGGCTGGGTGATCCCACTGAGCAAGGTTTGAAAGGTTTGAAACCTTTCCACAGGAGCCTATAGGATAGAATTTTGCAGAAAGACAAGGAGAGGTGAAACATGGACTGTGACTAGAGAGTAGCTCAAGATTGTTGCTCTAACACAAGTGTGTAGAAATTCCAAAACAGAAAATGCTAGGGAGGAGGTTAGGTTTTAATTGGATCTTGAATGAAATTCAAGATTTGGGCTGTGTAAAGGAGGAGGAAGGCAAAGAAAAAGGAGCTCACTGAACAACAACTAAGAAATGTTCAACAAAAACAATACTTCTCCCTAAACAATAACATCAATAAAAACTGTACAAATTAATCTTACTTTGGGATTCTTAATTCAGGACAGATCCTGTAAGATAGTTACAAAGGTTTGTGGGCTGTTTTCAATGTTAACGTGCATCGATTGTGAGTCTGAGGAGGCTATCGGAAGTGTGGTGTGCCTTTGCACTGCATGAAACTCTATTTCCCTTTGGTTGGCCCTTCCCCTTTGATTAACAACCGATGCTTAACAGAGGCAGCGAGTTGAGTAGGTGGGATCTTTTAAAGAGGTTTCTGGCAGTGGTAGAAATCTCAGAGGAAATCTTGGTGCTGGGAGGATTATGAATCACATATCTACCATGAGTTACTCCATGGAATTTGAGGTCAGACAGATTTAGACTCGAAATTACACGTTAGCTGTGTGACCTTGGGTTAATCATTTGATTTTTCTGAGCTTAGTTTCCTCACTGCTCAAATAAATAAGAGTGCATACATCATAGTTTTCATGAGATTCTCTATCCAAAGCACTGTGCCTGGCTCTAGTAAGAGCTCTGCCTGTGTCTTAGTCTGTTTAGTGCAGCTGTAACAAAATGCCACAGACCAGGTAATTTATAAACAACAGAAATTTATTTCTCCCAGTTCTGGAGTCTGGGAAGCCAATGATGGCACCTCATTGCTGTGCTCACCTGGCAGAAGAGCTGGAAGGGGCAAAAACGGACAAACTCCCTCCATCAAGATGTTTTATAATGGCACCGAATCCCACTGGTAAGGGCTCTGCCCTCATGACTCGATCACCTTCCAAAGGCCATGCTTCCCAATACCGCTGCATTGGGGCTTAAGTTGCAACACGAATTTTGGAGGAGACAAAAACAATTAAACCATTGCAGCCTGTTACCTCCCTTCCCCCCACTAGCTTTCCAGCTCACAAAACCAAGATCTGCAGTCTCTTGAAACAGGTAGATTCCTCTTGTGTATCTCCAGGGAGAGAGAGCTCACTATCTTATCAAGCAATTTGATCCATTCTGGGACAGCTCAGATGGTTAGAAACTCTCTCCTTATTTGGAGCTAACATTTATCTCCTTATGACTTGTTCTCACTGATCCAAGTTATGTTCTCTGGAGTTATTTTAGTAAGTTTAATTTCTTATTCTCTGTGACAGCCTTCAATATTTGACAACAGCTTTCATGTCAATACCTTCTGGATGGATGTGGTGAGGATGACATATGATAATGACAAAGGGCTCAACACAGTGTCCGGTATGTGGGAAGATCCCAGTAGATGGCAGCTTCTCAGACTTGGGGCTCGGCAGTCCTGGGGGCAAATACTAGCTCTGCGGCTTCATGGATGTGTGACTTGCGGCAAGTTACTCAACTGGTTTGAACCTCAGTTTACTCCTCTATAAAATGGGGGCAAAACCTACTTCATAGGACTATTTTGAATTATTTACAAGTAAAAGATAATATTATAATTCATATAAATAAAGTTTCCTACACACCTAAATGTTCCACAGGATTCAGGAGAAAGATGGGAAGCTCTGCAGATTCTATGGGATTCAGAATCAAAGGGAAGAGACCCAAAATGAGGAAGACATGGGATTTAGAAAATAATGGGTCCAACCCAAGAAAGAAATTATGAAAAGTCCCAGGGTGTCATCTGTGTCTAGGTCTAAAAAAGGATCAGTCTAGAAAGGAGCAGAAGAGGGGAACTCTAGAGGGTGGACTTCCTGAAAAGGGAGGGTTTCTTAGAATACTTAATGAAATGGAGCTTTTAAAAATTTTAGACTTACTGCTTACAATAAATTGCAAGCAGAAAATAAAGATAATTAGAAACCACAGGGACAACATAACGCTGTACAAGAAAGAAACTAAAATCATAGTATACTACTTGGCTTTGCAGTAGGTAAATTTAATACAATCATGATAATGTTATTTACTCACCAAAAGATAGTGACACAGTATCCTGGTATGATGGGGGAAAGAAAGGTGGAGGCGAGATGGCCATGAACTAATGACACCTCATTTCGTATGTCAGGCGGTAAATAATTAATGCCTATAACAAATAAATGGGGGTGGCGATTGGGCAGATGTTTGTCAAAGAATACAAAATTTCAATCAGATAACAGGATTAAGTTCAGAAGGTCTATTGTACGACATGATGACCATGCTTAATAACAAGGTATTGTATACTTGAAAATTGCTAAGAGAGTAGATTTCAAATGTTCTCACCACAAAAAAATGATAAGAATGTGAGATAATGGAAATGTTAATTAACCCAAGTTAGCCATTCCACAGTATATAGATACATCAAAACATCATGTTGCACAGTCTATAGACGATTTTGTCAATTAAATAACAGTAAAGTAGAAGTGTAAACTTATCATTGGAATAAAGAGACAACTACCAAAAAAATAACCAAAATAATGAAAATCTGTTGCCTCTGGGATAGGACTGGGAATTGGGGAGGGACATGAAACGTTCATTTGTTCATTTAAAAATATGTATTTAATTACTATGTGCACAGCAGATACACCAATGACCAAGACAGTCAGCATCTCTGCTCTTACAGATTTTACTACCTTCCAGTGGAGGAAACAGGCCAACAGATGGGTAGATAATTTTAGGCACTGATAGGTGCAGTGAAGACACAGAGTACGATGGAGAGAGAATGATGGGGGGCAGGGCAGTGGGCTCTATTTTAAATGGGGTCGTCAGGGAGGGCCTCTCTTTGTGAAGGTAACACTTGAACCTCAAGGAATCCAGGGAAGAAGCCCAAGGAAGCTCCGGAAGAAAACCTCCGGACAGAGGAACAGAGGCTGACCCTAAGAGCAGGGAAGCATGGCAAGAAGTTAATTTGGAGAGGGAGGTAGGGGCCAAATCCTGTAGGCTTTTGTGCTTCGGCGTGGAGTTTGAATCTTTCTCCCTATGAGAAGAAGACGCAGCATGACAACGCATCTGCTTCGTACTTTTTAAATTGTCTCTTTGGCTGCTGTGTGCAGAATGGTCTGCAGTGGGGCAAAAGTGGACTCTTGGGGACCAGTGGGCTGGGGGGACCACTTTCTTGAGGAAGAGATGAGAATGGTGTGGACCATTGACACAACAGAGGACGACGGGTCGGATTCTGCACGCATCTGGATGGTACAGTTGGCTGGTAGCACTTGCTAATGGATTGTGTGTCAGGTGTGGGGAAAAAAGACAAGCAGAGGATGACTCCAGAGTTTTTGGAATCATTTACTGAGGTGAGAAAGACTAAGGAGTAGTGTTTCTGGTGAGAAAATCAAGAGTTTAGTTTTTCACGCAGTATGCTTGAAATGCTTTATTAAAGAGTTGTTTTTCCTCTTTGGCATTTTGGAACATTTGTTATCTTAATCATTAGTTTGCTATAAATTAGAATGAGCAAAGCTTGCAAGAGGGTACACACACATACACACACACACACACACACACACACACTCGCACGGGAAGCAATAGCATCCCCCTGGGTGGACAGTTGCACAAACCATCCTCTCTGAAGCCACGATGTCTGCTGCTCTTCATTCACAGGAGGCCTCATTTCCAGAAAAGAGCAAATTACTTGGCCACTTGCTAAGGGTGCAAAGGGGCTTCCTGAGGTCTCCCTGCAGCCCTCTGAGAGTCCAGAGGAGAGGCGGGCCTTATGGAGAATTCTATTACAAGTCAGGGACATGGCTGAAAGGCTGCAAAGGCCCTGCTCTCCTCTTTTGCAAGTCTGATCTCATCCCTCCCTTGCTAGAAGTCCCCCGAGACTTCCCACTGATGCAGGAAAATGGCGACTCTTAGCACGTCATTTCAGGAGTGGTTCCTGCCTTCCTCTCCAGCTTCCACGCCCTGCACCCCTCTGCTTCACGCACCCCTCAAGCTTCTGTCACGTCTAACCACTGGCAAGTCCCCAGATAGGCTGGGCATGCTCCCGCAGGCCCTGCGCCTTTGCACAGGCCAGCCCCTGTGACTGGAGTGGCTCTTTACATGCGGATCTCTGCGATCTCCGGTGGTCTTCCTGGCACTTCCCCTGGTCCTCGGAGTCATCTCCTGCTCTCCTGGCTCTGGGCTGCAGCTCCTTGTCCTTCCTGCCCTTACGCTCCTCCACAGCTGCAGTCCCATGTGCTGCTACGGTGTGTCTGTCTCTCGCACTACTGGTGTACTTCTCTATAAAATGAGGATAAAAATACCTATTTTGCAGGATTTCAAGGGGTTACTTGGGGGATAAAAATACCTATTTCATAGGGGTTCAAGGGGTTGTTTGAAGTGACAACTATTATATAATATTATGTAATAGTTATATATAACTATTATCATTATAATTAATATAATCGTCTCCCTTAATTTTCCGTAGGATCCAGGTACATGGCTCTGGAAAGACGGGGACCTGCACAGCTCCTGTGGGATTCAGAACCAATAGGGACAAGAGACAATGGTGGCTTGGTCCAAGCTAGCAGCAGGGCTGATCCATTGTGATGTTCATATCTCCAGGGCTTGTCCACAAGGCAGTAGACCTGCGCAGGTGTTTGCTGAATGATGTCTGAAGCATAACAAGCAAGTAAATAAGTGTCTGAAAGAAGAATAAATGATTTACCATAGGCATAAATGGCTGAATATATCAATTTATCAATTCTCCAAGAAAGAAGACATGCACATAGGATTGTGCCTTTTAGTCTATCCTGCTCACAAAACAAGGAGATTCAGAGAGGTTTAGAACCAAAAGGCCTTCTTGGATAGGTCCTGTTTCAGTGCTCCTTGGCACTCCCTTCCTGTGCTTTCCGACATTATTCCCTTGCATAGATCGTCCTCACCCCAGAAGATTCCCTCGCGGTGCTTATCACCTTTGAGCTGGAGCCGTGCTAGATGCTCCTCTGCTGACAAGCCAGCCCCTCACAAGATACACGACAGCCAGGCCCACAAGGCAGACAGATCTCTTCTCTGCCTCATGAACTGTGTGTGAGCTTGGGTGAATTATGCTAAACTTGCAAAACTCAGTTTCTCACTTTGTGAAACAGAAATGAGAATAACCCATAGACAGAGATTAAATGAAAGTAAGATACTATAAAGGATCAAAGTCAGTGCCTGGCACAAGATGTCAAGGTTTGCCTCTGGAGAGTGAGGACTGTTCCCCTCCCCACACCGTCCCCTTTCTCTCCTGCCTCCCCGAAGTCCCCCGTCACTTGCTAGTGTTAAACCAAAGGTAGCAAAATGGCACCACATGGGTTGGATTAGCACCGCACAGTGCTGCTGTTGTTTTTTAACTCTTCTATTTTGAATAAAGATTTTAAAAATTACAATAAAATATATATAATATAAAATTCACAATTTTAATCATTTTTAAGTATAAAATTAGTGACGTCAAGTACATTTTCATTGTCTTGGAACCATTATCACTGTCCATCTCCAGAACTTTTTCATCATCCCAAGCTAAAATTCCAAATCCATTAAACAATAATTTCCTATTCCCATGTAGCCCCACCTCCTGGTAACCTTCCTTTTTTTTCCAAATTAAAGAAATGGTAAAATACAAATGATACAAAATTTACTATCTTCACCATTTTTAGTGTACAGTTCAGTGATATTAAGTACATATTTCATATTTTAGTGTAATCATCACCATGATCCATCTCCAGAACTTTCTTCACCTTCCAAAACTGAGCCCTGTACTCATTAAACAAGAATTCTCCATTAATCTCTCATCCCAGCCCCTGGCAACTACCGTTATACTTTCTCCATGATTTTGACAACTTTAGGCACCTTGTATAAGTGGAATCTTTTTATTTTTCTTTTTTGTGACTGGTTTATTTCATTTAGCATAATGTTCTCAGGGTTTATCCATGTTGTAGCATGTGTCAGAATTTCCTTCCTTTTTAAGGCTAAATAATATAATAATAATATTCCGTGTGTGTGTGTGTCCATTCATCTATCAGTGTACACTTGGTTTGCTTTCACCTCTTGACCTCTTGGTTATTGTTAATAATGCTGCTGTGAACATGTTATGCACAATTATTTCTTTGAGATTCTGCTTTCAATTCTCTTGGGTATATACGAAGTGGAATTGGTGCATCATATGGTAATTCTATTTTTAATTTTTTGAGAAACTGCCATGCTGTTCTTTCACAGTGGTTCTACCATTTTACATTTCCACAAACCATGCACAAGGATTCTAATAAAATTCTCCACATCCTTGCCAACACTTGTTCTTTTCTGTTATGTTTGTTTTGTTTGGCAGTGGTCGCCCTAATGGGTATGAGATGGTATCTTACCGTGGTTTTGATTTGCATTTCCTTAAGAATCAGTGATGCTGAGCATCTTCCCATGTGCTTATTGGGCATTTGTATATCTTCCTTGGCGATATTTCTATTCAAGTACTCTGCCCACTTTTGAGTCAGGCTATTTTTTCATTGTTGAGTTTTAGAAGACTTCTATATATTCTGGATATTAATCTCTTATTAGATATATGACTTTCAAATATTTTCCTCCATTCTGTAGATTGCCTTTTCACTCTATTGATAGTGTTTTTTGAAACACAAAAGTTTTTAATTTTCACAAAGTCCAATTTGTACGCGTTTTCTTTTGTGCCTGTTTCTTTGGTGTTATATCCAAGTATTGCCAAATCAATATCATAAAGTTTTTGCCTGTGTTTTCTTCTAAGAGTTTTATAGTTTAGCTATCCTATTTAGGTCTTTGATCCATTTTGAGTTAATTTTTGTATACAGTGTTAGCTAAGGAGCACTGAAACAGGACCTATCAAAGAAGGACTCTTGGTTCTAAATCTCTCTGAATCTCCTTGTTTTGTGAGCAGGATAGACTAAAAGGCACAATCCTATGTGCTTGTCTTTTTTCTTGGAGAATTCATAAATTGATATATTCAGCCATTTATTCATATGGTGAATCATTGATTCTTCTTTCAGAAGAATATTTACTTGCTTGTTATGCTTCAGACGTCATTCGGCAACACCATATAATGTTAGCTATTTATACTTTTGCATGAGAATATCTCGTTTTCCCAACACCATTTGTTGAGAAGACTATTCTTTCTCTATTGAACCCTTGTTGAAAATCATTAGACCATATATACAAGAATTTATTTGTGGGCTTTCTATTCTATTTCATTGGTCTATATGTCTGTCTTTATGCCAGTATCATACTATTTTGATTTCTGTAGTTTTGGAGTAATTTTTTAAATTAGGAAATGTATGTCCTCCAATTTTGTTCTTTTTTTTCAAGACTGTTTTGGCTATTTGAAGTTCTTGCCTTTTTTCTGATCTTAGAGGGAAAACTTTCTGTCTTTAACAATTGAATATGATGTTCATTCTGTGTTTTTCCTCCATGGTTTTTATTGTGTTGAGATAGTTCCCTTCTATTCCAAATTTTTTGAGTGATTTTATCATAAAAGGGTGTTGAATTTTGTCAAATACTTTTATGCATCAAGTGTGATGATCATGTGGTTTTCCCCTTTTATTCTGTTAATGTCGAGTATTATATTGACTAATTTTTATATATTGAACCATTCTTGCAGTCCAGGAATAAAACCCACTAGGTCAAGGTGCATAATTTTTGTAATATACTGTTGAATTTTGTTTGCTGATATTTTTTTGAGGATTTTTACATCAACGTTAATAAGAGACATTGGTCTGTAGTTTTCTTTTCTAGTAGTGTCTTTGTCTGGCTTTGATATCAGAGTAATGCTAGTTTTAACCAAATGAGTATGGAAGAAGTATTCCCTCTTTTTGAATTTTGTTTGAAAAATTTGACAAGAATTAATACTAGTTCTTCTTTGAATGTTTGTAGAATTCACCAGAGAAGCCATCAACACCATGGGTTTTCTTTGTTGGGAGATTATTTCATTACTGATTCAATTTCCTTACTAGTTATAGATTTATCCAGATTTTCTATTCCTTTATAATTCAGTGTTCATACATTTTATGTTTCTAGGAGTTTGTTCATTACATCTAGGTTATTCAATTTGTTCAGTGTTCATAGTACTCTCTTACAATTCTTTTCATTGCTGTAAAATTGGTGGTAATGTCCCACTTTCCTTTCTGATTTTAGTTATTTGAATCTTTTTTTTTCTTAGTCTAACTAAAGATTTGTTAATTATGTTGACTTCTTCATTTTTTATTTATATTTTTATTGTTTTTTATTTCAATAGATTTAGGGGGCACAAGTAACATTATACATTGTATAGTGATGAAGTCTGGGTTTTTAGCGTACCCATCACCCAAAAGTGTACATTGTATCCAATAGGTAACTTTTTATTCCTCATCCCTCTCCCAACCTCTGCCCTTTTAAGTCTTCAATGTCCACTCTGTATGACCATGCATACCCCTAGCTTAGCTCCCACTTACAAGTGAGAATATATGGTATTTGGTTTTCCATTCCTGAGTTACTTCACTTAGGATAATGGCGTCCAGCTCCATGCAAGTTGCTGCAAAAGGCATTATTTAGTTCTTTTTTGTGGTTGAGTAGTATTCCATAGTTTGTTTATATGTGTATGCGTGCATGTGTATGAATGTGTGCGTATATACACATACATATATATATATATATATATATATATATATACGTGTCTCTCACATTTTCCTTATCCACTCATCAGTAGATGGGCACTTAGATTGATTCCATATCTTTCCATATCTTTGTGATCATGAATTGTGCTGAGATAAATGTCTGAGTGCACATATCTTTTTGATATAATGACTTCTTTTCTTTTGGGTACATACCTAGCAATGAGATTGTTGAATCAAATGGTGGATCTACTTTTAGTTCTTTCAGACATTTCCATTAGTTCTTTTCAGACATTTCCAACCTCTGTTTTTCACAGAGGTTGTACTAATTTACATTCCCACAAACAGTGCATAAGCATTTCCTTTTCAGTGCATCTTTGCCAGCATCTGTTGTTTTTTGACTTTTTAGTAATGGCCATTCTGACAGTGGTAAGGTGATATTTCATCATGGTTTTAATTTGCATTTTCCCAATGATTAGTGATATTGAACATCTCTTCATATGTTTTTTGGTCATTTGCATATCTTATTTTGAAAAAAATCTGTTCATATCTTTTGTCCACTTTTAAATGGGGTTGTTTGTTTCTTGTTGAGTTGAGTTTGTTGTATATTCTGGATATTAGTCCTTAGTCAGATGTATAGTTTGCAAATATTTTCTCCCATTCTGTAGGTTATCTATTTACTCTTTTGATTATTTCTTTTGTTGTGCAGACACTTTTAAGTTTAATTAAGTCTCATTTGTTTATTTTTGTTTTTGTTGCATTTGCTTTTGGAGTCTTAGTGATAAATTCTTTGCCTATAGGCCATGTCCAGAAGAGTTTTTCTTATGTTTTCTTTTTTATGGTTTCAGGTCTTACATTTAAATCTTTAATCCATTATGAATTAATTTTTGTATATGGTGAGAGATAGAGATCTAGTTTGATTCAACTGCATATGGACATCCAATTTTCCCAACACCATTTTTTGAATAGAGCATCTTTTCCCCAGGATATGTTTTTGTCTGCTTTGTCAAAGATCAATTGGTTGTAGGGATATGGATTTATTTCTGGGTTCTTTATTCTATTTAACTAATTTCTGTGTCTACTTTTATGCCAGTACCATGCTGTTTTGGTTGCTATAGCCTTATTGCATAATTTGAAGTTAGGTACTATGCCTCCACTTTTCTTATTGCATGCGATTGCTTTGGCTACTTGGACTCTTCTTTTGGTTCCATATGAATTTTAGGTTTGTTTTTTCTAATGCTATGAAAAATGACATTGATATTTTGATAGAAATTGTATTGAATCTTTAGATTGCTGTGGAAAGTATGGTTATTTTAATAATATTGATTCTTCCAATTCATGAGCATGAGACGTTTACCCATTTGTTTGTGTTATTATACTATTCTGTAGTTCTCCTTGTGACGATCTTTTACCTCCTTGATTACATATATTTCTAGTTTGTTTTCAGCTATTGCAAATGAGATTAAGTTTTGATTTCACTATCAGCTTAGTCATTATTGATATATATAATAGAAATACTACCGAGTTTTGTATGTTGATTTTATAACCTGAACTAAATTCATTTATCTAGGAGACTTTTGGAGAAGTCTTTGGATTTTTCTAGATATAAGATCATATCATTAGCATATATAGATAATTTGACTTCCTCTTTTCCAATTTGGATGCCCTTTATTTCTTTCTCTTACCTGATTGCTTTGGCTAGGACTTTCAGTACTATGTTGAATAGAAGTGGTGAAAGTGGCCATCTTTGTCTTGTTCCAATTCTTAGGGGGAATACTTTAAACTTTTCCCCATTCAGTATGATGTTGGCTGAGGGTTTGTCAGATATGGCTTTTATTATTTTGAGGTATGTTCTTTCTATGCCTAATTTTTTGTGAGTTTTTATCATGAAGGGGTGCTGGATTTTATCAAATGCTTTTTCTGCAACTGTTGAAATGATCACATGGCTTTTGTTTTTGCTTCTGTTTATGTAGTGAATCACATTTATTGACTTGTATATGTTGGTTTCATTGATTTTCTCATTTGTTTTTCTATTTTCTGTTTTGTTTATACCTGCTCTAATCTTTACTATTCCTTCTTGTAGCTTGCATTTAGTTTATTAGCTTTTTTTCTAGTTCCTTAAGTTGTAAAGTTAGACTGTTGAATTGAGATCTAGTTTTTTTTTTTAATTTAACTATACAGAGCCATAAATTTCTCTCCTAGCACTACTTTTGTTGTGCCCCATAAATGTTTAGTATGTTGTGGTTTACTTTTCATTTGTAAGTATTTTCTAATTTCCCTTGTTATTTCTTGATCTATTGGGTGCTTGAGAGTATGTTGTTTAATTTGTGAATTTTACAGTTTTCTTTCTGTTATTGATGTTTAACTTCATCCCATTGTGGTCAGAAAAGATATTTTGTATGGTATCCTTCTTTTTCAATCCATTGTGACTTAATTTGTGGCCTAACATATGGTCTATCCTAGAGAATATCCCATGTACGCTAAAGAAGAATATGTGTTCTGTTGTTGGGCAGAGTGTCCTGTATACGTCTGTTGGATCTAATTGATTTATTATGTTATTTGAGCCCTCTATTTTCTTAATTGTCTTCTGTCTAATTGTTCTATTCATTATTGAAAGTGGATATTGAACACTCCAACTATTTAATTTTTGTCAAACTGTCTACTTCTCCCTTCAGTTCTGCCTGTTTTTGCTCCACATTGAACCTTTTATTAATACACAATGTTCCTCTTTGTCTCATGTAACATTTGATTTAAAGTCTGTTCTTCTGTTGTTAATATATACGTTATATATACGTGTCTCTCACATTTTCCTTATCCACTCATCAGTAGATGGGCACTTAGGTTGATTCCATATCTTTCCATATCTTTGTGATCATGAATTGTGCTGAGATAAATATCTGAGTGCACATATCTTTTTGATATAATGACTTCTCATATTCTCTTTTGGTTACTATTTGCATGGAATATTTTTTCTATTCTTTCACTTTCAACCTATTAATTCATAGTCTTAGATTTAAAGTGAGTTTCTTAGATATAGCTGGTTCATGTTTTTTAAATCTATTCAACGAATATATGTCTTTTGGTTGGGGAGTTTAATCCATTTACACTTAAAATACAGATAGAGAGGGTGTTAATATTGCCATTTTGTTAACTGTTCCCTATATGCCTTATTGCTATTTTGTCCCTCCTCTTCTCCCTTACTGCCTTCCTTTGTATTTAGTTGAATTTTTTGTAATAACATGCTTAGATTTCCTTCTCATTTCCTTTGTGTATATTCTATAACTATTTTCTTTGTAGTTACTATGAGGATTACATTTAACACCTAAAGTTATAATATTCTAGCATGAATTTATACCAGATTATCCTCAATAACATACAAAACTCTGCTCATTTACAGTTATTCCCTACCCCTTTCAGTTATTGATGTCAAAAAATTTCAACCTTGTACATTGTGTGTCTAAAAATACAAACTAATATTTGTTTTTAAAAATAATTAGTTTCTTAAATTATGTACAAAACAGAATGTGGAGTTCAAAACCAAAGTTACAATGATATTATCTTTTAAAGTAATAGGTGTTTCTATTTAAATTTATTAGTCTTGAATCAGGTAGAAAGTAAAAATTAGAGTTACAAACCATCATTACAATAATTCTAATTTCTATAATTGCCCATGTATTTACCTTTACTGAGATCTTTATTTCTTTTTATAATTTCAAGTTATTATAATTTTAAAAATTTCAACCTGCAGAACTCCCTTTAGAATTTCTTGTATAGCAGGTCTAGTGGTAACAAACTTTTCAGTTTTTTTTAAATCTAAAAATATCTTAATTTCTCTCTCACTTTTGAAGGACTATTTTGCCAGAAATAGGATTCTTGGATAAGTTTTTTTTTCTTTTAGTACTTTGAATATATATATATATATATATATATATATATATCAGCCACCACCTTCTGACCTTCAAAGTGTTTGATGAGAAATCTGCAGATAATCTTGTTAAGTATCTCTTATGTATGACAAGTTATTTCTTTCTTATTGTTTTCAATATTCTCTTTTTGTCTTTATCTTTCAAAAGTCTGATTATAATGTGTCTTGGTGTGAGTATCTTTGAATTTATACTACTTGAGTTCATTGAGTCTCTTGTATGTTTATATTTATATCTTTCACCAAAATATAATTATAAATGCACCAAATTTGAAATGTCATGACCATTATTTCTTCAAATAATCTCTCTGTCCCTTTCTTTCTCTTTTCTTCTGAGACTCCTATAATGTATACATTGCTCCACTTTATGATGTCCCAGAGGTCCCTCATGTTTTGTTCACTTTTCATCAATCTTTCTTCTTTCTCTTCCTCAGACTTGCAAGTTTCAGTTGCTTTACCTTCAAATTTACTGATTCTTTCTTCTGTCTGTTAAAATCTGCCTTTGAATCCCTCTAATAATTTTTTATCTCAGTTATTGTACTTTTCAGCTCTAGAATTTCCTTTTGTTTTGTTTTAATTTTTTAATCTCTTTATTTTTATTTTATTCATACATAATTTTCTTGACTTTCTCCACATCTTCCTTTAGTTCTTTGAGCATCTTTAAGATAGTTGTTTTAAAGTCTTTGTCTAGTAAGTCTGCCATCTGGCTTTTCTCAGGGTCAGTATCTCCTGGGTTTTTTTTTTTTTTTCCTTTGAATGGGCCATACTTTTCTGTTTTTTGTAAGACTTGTGGGGTTTTTGTTGAAAACTGAACATTTGAATTTAGTAAGGTGGTAACTCTGGAAAGAAGATTCTTTCCATTCCCCAGGATTTGCTGTTTTTTTGTTTTGTTTTGTTTGATTGTTGTAAACTGTTTCCATGTTGTGGATCAGCATAAGGCGTAAAATTAAAGTTTTCTTGGGTATTTTCTGAGCATGTACATTCCCCTGTGTATGCACATTGATTTTCTAATTTTCTCTTATGTGCAGTTGATTTTGAATATCTCAGTCTTTAGTGTCCAGCTCCCAAAAGGAGAAAAAGAGAATAATGAAGAGGGGAGAAGGCACTGGCCTTTTATATCTCTTGGAAGCACTTCAGCCCAAGAGGAGCGGCTTATAAAAATGGGAAGAGGGTCCAACAATGGCTACTCACCTTGGTGTCTGTACCTGTGTGATCAGAAGCATCATCCAGTGACCAAAACACAGGTCCCTGACACTTGGAGGACAGTGTCATTATTGCCTGCTCTGGCAGGCTGCATACAAGCTACATCAGGAACATTGCACAGCTGTCTGCTGTGGGGCTGGGGGTTGACGGATGTGTAATTGCTGCTGAGATAAGAGCTAAAATTGACCAAAATTAACTGCAGTTTACCATCTAAGCCCTTTCATGAAAGTTGCAAGCCTTCAGTAGACTCCGGAGCTTCAAAATTGTTACTTCAGACAGATTTTGCCAGTGTGATTGTTGTGTAGGTAAGGAGAGAGATTCCTGGTGCTTCTTACTTTGCCATTTTCTGGAATCCCCCTATTTTAAACTTGTTTGTAACAGATAATTTCAAACTTACATAAGGTAGAGAAAGTAGCATATAAGCTCCTATGTACTTGTTACTCAGTTTCAAAAATTACTAACTCATGGTCAACTTTGTTTCATCTGTATTCCAACCTAATTCTCACCCCTCCCTTATTATCATTAAGCAAATTTATTAAGAAATAACCTATATAACATCAAATTAACCCTTTCAAGTGCATAATATTATGAGGTTTGACAAATATATATACTTACGTAACCACCACAGTTAAGATGTAGAAAAATTTCTGTCATCCCTGAAAGATCTCTCATGCCCCTTGGTAATAAATCTCCATGCCTACCCTTGACCCCAGGCAACCACTACTCTACTCTCTGTCACTGTAGAAGAGAATTGCCTTTCTAGAATGCCACAGAAGGGAAATTGTGTAATATTTACCATTTTGTGTTTAGCTATTTTGCTCAGCACAATGATTTTGAAGTTGAACTGTTTTATGTGTATCAGTAGTTTACTCTTTTTTATTGAGGAATACTATTTGACTGTATGAATATGCACAAATGTTTATTATGAATAAATCTTCTACAAACACCTCATGCACAAATCATTGTATAGACATGTTTTAATTCCTTTTGGGAAAATATCCAGGACTGGAATGATTAGATCATATGGTAAATATGTGGGTAAGTTTTAAGAACAATAAACTGCCAAGCTGTTTTCCAAAGAGGTTGTATCTCCTGATCCTTGTCAACACTTGATTGAGGCCAATCTTTTTAACTTTAGCCGTTTTAATGGATATGTATTAGTATCTTATCATGATTTTAATTTTTCTTTCCCTGATGACAATTTTGAACATCTTTTTACATGTTTATTCCATATTCAAATATCTTCTTCTGTGAAGCATCTGTTTAAATTTTTTACTCATTTTGATTGGCTATTTATTTTATGATTATAAAGTACTAGGAGTGCTTTACATATATTAGATACAAGCCATTTATTATATCCATTTTTTCTTTTAGTCTGTGGATTATCTTTTCGTTTACTTAATAGTGTCTTTTGAAGAATGAAAATTTTAAATTTTTATAAAATCTAATTTATTATTTCCTTTTCTTTTACGGTTTATGCTTTTTGAATTTTATAAGAAATTTTGGACATGTCAATATCCACTAAGGTTTTCTCCTGTGTTTTCCATAAGAAATTTTGTAAATTTGTAGTTTTAGCTCTTATTTTTAGGTCTGTGATCCATTTTAAACTGAGTTTTATGCATGTTGTGCGGTAATGGTCAAATATTCCCCCCCAATAATGTTCAGTTATTTCAGTACCATTTGATGAAAAAATTCTTCTTTTCCCCATTGAATTAACTTTTCTCTTTTGTCAAAAATCAATGCCACATAGGTATTAATATTAGTCTATTTCTGGACTCTCTTTTTTATTCCATTGATCTATGGGTCCCTTTCATGTGATAACCTCACTGTCATGTTTCTATCAGTAGTTCCTATACTACATGTTGAAATGAGACAGTGTAAGTCCTCCAATTTTGTTCTTTTTAAAAATCTTTTTGGCTTGTTATCGAAAGGAAGCATTAAGTATGAGGTTCAGGGAGTCTCCTAGGAGGAGAAGACTTTTCTTTTGGAGGCTTAATGCTATTGGAGATTCCTTGGCAGAAAAGAACATCGAAAGCCCAGATGTGAAGCTCACCAGGAAGAAAGGGCATTTCTAGGTGGGTGAGTGACCCAAGTTCAACTCAAATGGTCTGAAAGCTGCGCTGCTTCTATTACAGAGTATGGCTATTGTTGGAAAGCCATACTTAGCCTCAGTGGTTCTGGTCCAGGGCTGTGCTTGTAAGTGAGCCCCGAGGGAGCTGTCATCGTGGAGATCATCAGTGCAGGCACCGCTGTGACACTGTCAGGGATCTGGGGCCGCCAGGGCATGATACAGTAATGGACATGTAGTCCCAAGACCAGCGCTGCTCAGACTGTAATGTGCCTGTGGATCACTTGGGGATCCTGCTACGATGCAGAACCTTACTCAGCAGGTCTGAGATGGAGCCGAGACTCTGGCTTTCTAACCGCCGTCCAGGTGTGCTGACGCTGCCGGTGTGCGAGCCTCACTCCGAGGAGCGAGGCTGTCCAGGTCCAGAGTTCAACAGTGATACCAGAAGCAGTAGCGAAAGGTACAGCAGTAGCCGTAACTGGACTGGTCAGACTCTCCATTTCTCTCTGTTTCTGGCTTTATTTATGTATTGATTGATATCATTCTGGCTTTTGAAAAGAGGAGGAGAAGGAGACCTAATAAACCCATTGAGTTTTCAGGCAGTTTGAGAGTGGCAGAAAGACGTAAGACAGAAACACTATGTGCTAACAGTGGCATTAGGAGATTTGAAAATTTAACTGAAACAATCATGGAAATGTGTCTGAGCAGCAACTGGTGAAGTGAGTTGTAAACCATTAAATTTTCAGTGTTGCCTCATCAGACTTCATAGCTGTTGACTCCAAAACCTGGAATGAGGAAGCAGGCGTTTAAGCGGCCACACGCTGCAAGAGCAGTGATAATGGCTATGTTGTCAAAATAACCTTACGAATGTCAACCGTCCTCTGGCAATGCTGTTTGAAAAATCGCTTACAAGAGGAATTTAGAGACATTAGAATATGGGGGGAAGAGTTTGCTTTATAAAAATCTGTCACATAGTAAACACTTAACAGGAAAATGGATGGATGAGTGAATGAATGAATGAATCAATGAATGCAGGCAATGATGAGACAGGAAAAATTTCAAATCTGTTTAGATTTCTATTGTCCATATTTTGAATATCTAGCAAATGTAATAAAGGGGATAATGATTTGCAATTTAATTTTAATCATTTCAGCTAAAACTGTTAGGATTCTTGAAACATGCTTTTGGAATGCAACGCATTTACTTCAGAATTAAATGACAATAAAATCCACTGAAGACATCCAGAGAAAGATACTTAGCTCCAATCTTTCTCTCTGAATTTCATACACATGCTTTAATTTGTCCCATTTTGTTTTTCTGGAGCCTTCATGTTGAACAGAAAGTTACCTACTGTTACTAAAAATTTCTCTGAATCAAAACCCTGTGAGTTAACTTGGATCCTACAGTTCTGGAAGACAAACGCCCTCCTTCAGGGACCCTGGCAGCCAGAGTACAGACAGTCTTAAAAACAGAAAACTCCAAAAGAAGAATTTCTCTGCTCCCTTTTTTTCTCAGTATAATTTAACTAATATTTACTTAGTGGCTACTTTATCCCAAGATCTGACAGCTGGAGTCCCGAAAAAGGATGATCCATGGGCCCTGTCCTAAGGGAGCTCACAGTCTGGTGGAGGAGGCAAAGCATAGACAAGAATCTAGAATATATAATAAATACAAGAAGAGGATGTTCAGAGTTTCTTGGGAACAGAGGGAGGAGCAACACATTTTTGCCCGGGAGCAAGAAGGAAGGCTTCTTGGAGAAGGTGACAAGTGAAATTGATCTTGACAAATGAATGGGGCTTTTGACAGAGAAGAGGAAAGAAAGGCATCACAAACCTGCAGAACAGTGGGTACAAAGGTACAGAAATGTGAAAAAGGTTTAGAGATGGACAATCTTGGGTAGGCTTTGGGTGGCCTGAGAACTGAAGTGCTGGGAGGCCTCTGCTGACCTCTGGATGAGTGAGGTTAGGGTTCAAGGGCTAACTCTGAGGAAAATGGTTGGAACTTCAACATGGGGTGAACAGAAGCAGCTTTTCTAGTTTCGAATCCTTCCCAAAAATCCATCTCAAATGGATGTGAGGCCCTTTTCCCAGACTGATCATCAAAAGAAGGGCACATAGTAGGAATTTGAAAGGGGATGTTTGTCCTTTGTCCCCCATTTTATCTGGAATAAATGGTCTTGAACACTCAGGATGTGTGGCTACAAGGGTGCTCATACTGTTTATGTTCATCTTGAATATTCTAGATGCAGGTGGCAGAAAGCCCAATTCGAACACGTCTGTGCAAGAAAATGGTAACTCAAAAGACCAGAAGTTGGTTGGAATTAGGGCCTGATTAGATTCAAGGTTCGAACCAATTCTCCAACACTCAGTTCCTCTTCGTCTTTTGGCTGGACTTTCCTCAAGGCTGGGCCTCTCCATCAGGCAGCTGCTTCCCTGAGAGCAAGTTACTAATAGAACAAAAGAGACCACTCATCCTGGAAGTCACAGTATTTTTGTAACTTAGTCTCAGAAGTGGCATCCATCATTTTTGGCACAGTGTATTCATAAGTGAGTCGCTATATCCAACCCACACCCAGGATTTCCACAAGAGTGTGGATACCAGGAGGTGGGATCTTTGAGGGCCATCTTAGAGGCTCCCTGCAACACCCTGTCCAAGAGAGATCCCAGTCCCACGCCAGGAAGACCCACTCTGCTAATTTGATTCCTGAGACAAGAAGAACCCCAAGTATAGATACCAGGAGGCCGGGGAAATGGGGAGTCACTCTGGAGTATGTCTGCCTAAAAGAACAAAAATATATTCTTGCTCCTCCTTTAAGGTTATATTCAAATATCTACCTCCTCTGAGAAACTTTCTCAAGTTCTTCCTTCTTCCTCTAAGTAAATGGTTTGACTCCCTCTTCCCTGGGGACCCACAACTGTTGTTCATCTCATCCCTCTGGTGGAGCACGTGACTCCCACGTGACAGCCGTCTGCAGGGATGTGTCTGCACAGTAGTCTGCGAGCTCCTGGAGGGTGAGCCGTGCCAGGCAAGGACGATAGTGGTGAACAAGGTCCCATTCCATGTGACATCCAGTTTGATGGGAGAGGTAGTAATTAACATGATAATCACAAAAACAATTGATAATTTAAAATCTTGATAAATGCAATAAAGCCAAAGTTCACGCTCTGCTAGGCTTTAATCTGGTCTGTCTTTTGTGTTCGTCACCAGCTTATAGCACCAGACAGGGCACAGAGCAGTCATTTGGCAAATGCTCGTTCAATGAAGGAGTTTAACAAGGGCTCAAATACGCTTTTAAAAAAACAGACAAAGAAAAGCCTTTCTACTATGATTGCAGAGTAGAATTTCATGTTCTATAAAAGATCAAAAAGTGAAGACTGAGCTAGATTGCTACATTTTATAACCTGCCATTTTCAGACAATGAATAAGTACTAATTATTTCTCCCACAATCCCTTAAAAGGCAAATAGTGTTCTTCAAATAAATCTCTCAGAAGTTATAAAACAGAGAGATTGTGACAAAGTCTACAACAGAGAATAAGACTGGACTTAATGGTTTTGTTAAGAGGTCTGGGGTCATAAAACCTGGGTTCAAACCTGTATTCCATCTCTAATAAGCTGTGTGGCATAGATAAGCTATTGCATCTTTCTGGGCAATAATGGCATGTCCCTCAAAGGTCTCCAATGAGGGCTAAAATGTATTCAGGGAATGTAAAACTGATTGTGAATTCATTTCTTCATTTTTTTCAATCAGCATTTATTTGCCCTGACTAGACTCTAGAGATAAGAGCCCCACTCTAGAGATACATGAACCAAAAATAGTCATGTAAATAAAAATTGCAATGAGGTATGTAGTTATCATAACAGAGCTCTGTCTATCTGAAGAGGGGGCTCTCAGGAAGGAGCTCTCAGGAGGCAGGAGCTGATTCCCCCAGTGGGATGTGGAGGCTGGTTCATGGGGAGGCTTAAAAGTTGTGTAGGTGCACATTGAGTGAAAGATAGGAGGGGCAGGTGACACAGATACCTGGGAGAGGTGTCTGCTCAATTCAGCTTAAAGCACCTTCCTCTGTAAACTATTCCTTTGTAGCTGTGTTTCACAGTGCAAGGCCCAGTCTCTCTCTGGCCACAGCTGATTGGACCAAGGTGGACAGCTGACCAAGGAGATGCACTCCATTGGCTGAATCTAGCCAGTCAGATTCTTTTCTGGGAATTTGGAATTGGGCACTTGGGTCAGAGGGGAGCTGGTGCTGGACACTCAAGGTCATGTTGACTGACTTGGGGCTGAGGCTGCCAGGGAGAGGCAGCTCTTTGGGATCTTCTACAGTGATGGGCAAACAGAGGCTGCAAGTTTGTGGAGAAATTTGTAGAATGAGAGAGAAGAGAAAAGCAGAGTGAGAGATCCTATGTGCCCTAGAGATCCCCACACAGGAAGCAAGGGGCTGTGCCCAGCTGTAGTGCCTGTCTTATGATGAATCACCTTTGGCTAATGCTTAAGTGTTCTGTTTTGTTTTATTTTGTTTGTTTGTAAAAAACAATCTCTGACCCAGACACCATTCCAGTTAGCAGGACACTAACACAAGCGTAGTTCTGGAGATGTAACTTCTTAATTTATGCCATCCTTCTTCCCTCCCTTTTACTGCGTAGACCATCAGTTCTTTCCTCTTAACGTCTCGTAGGGCCAAGATTTTCCAGTTCTCTTCAACATCACTTGGGGCTTTTCCTGCAAATGCCAAAGAATAGCTGCCATTGCCTACTTTACCACCCCACCCCCACTGCAGTCATCCTATTCCATAAAGTCAGGAATAAAGTAACATTTCTTTATTTTCTCCAAGCCAAATTCAGTCCAGCTTGGAACATCCATCCACATGGTTGGTGGGAAATTTAACCTCTGTCATTGCTGAGTCCTGTATCAATCCGATGCCATTTCCCTGTGAGGTCCTCCCCCTTCTGGGGTGCTACCAGCATCTCCGTGCTGCTGGCCCTGACTTGCTCAGTGTGCAAGGGACCCTCCTCATCTCCCACACTGCCTTCAGAGGTACTGCCTTCTCTCCCGTCACCTTGTTTAATGCCTTTAATGAATGCTTGTTCTGGAAAACCATGGTCCAGAAGGTAGTTCCTGGAGGAGAATCACAAGAACAAACATAAACATCTTGATAAGTTATCATGCCTCCAAGACAACATTGCTCGAATGGTTAGTTTAGCACCTACTTCAGGTCAAGAATTGTGCAAAGAGGTTTTTTTTAAATTATTATTATTAATTCAGAATATTATGGGGGTACAAACATTTTGGTTACATGAAATGCGTTTGCCTTGCCCAAGCCAGGGCTACAAGCGTGTTCTTCCCCCATACAGTGTACCCTCTTTCCATTAGCTGTAGATTTCCCCCCAACCCTTTCAACCCCACGACCTGACCAGCATCCAGTGAGTATTACTACCATGTGAGCACCTACTGTTGATCAATTAGTAACAATTTGATAGCGAGTACATGTGGTGCATGGTTTTCCATCCTTGTGATATCTCAGTTTGAAGCATGGGCTCAATTTCTACCCAGGATAATATAATAGGTGCTAGATCACCATTGTTTTTTGCAGTTGAGTAGTATTCCATGGTATACATATATCACATTTTATTAATCTTCTCATGTATTGATGGACATTTTGGTTGTTTCCACATCTTTGCAATTGTAAATTGTGCTGCTGTAAACATTCGAGTGCAGATGTCTTTATTAGCGAATGTTTTTTTTTTTCCTTTGGATAGATGTCTAGTAGTGGGATTGCTGGATCAAATGGTATTTCTATTTTTAGCTCTTTGAAGTATCTCCAAATTACTTTCCACAGGGATTGTACTAATTTGCAGTCCGACCAGCAGTGTAAGAGTGTTGCAATCTCTCCACATCTACGTCAGCATTTGTTATTTTGGGACTTTTTCATAAAGGCCATTCTCACTGGAGTTAGGTGATATCTCATGGTAGTTTTGATTTGCATTTCCCTGATGATTAGAGATGTTGAGCACTTTTTTATATGTTTGCTGGTCATTAATCTGTCTTCTTTTGAAAATTTTCTGTTCATGTCCTTTGCCATTTATTGATGGGGTTGTTTGATTTTTTTCTTGTTGATTTTCTTAAGTTCTATGTACATTCTTGTTATCAGCCCTTTATCAGATGTGTAGAAAGCAAATATTTTCTCCCATTTTATAGGTTGTCTATTCACTCTAATGATAGTTTCCTTGGCTGTGTAGAAGCTTTTTAATTTGATCAGGTCTCATTTGTTTATTTTTGTTGGTGCTGCAATTGCTTTGGGAGTCTTCTTCATAAATTCTTAACCTAGGCCAATGTCTGAAAGAATCTTCCCAACATTTTCTTCCAGAATTCTTAAGGTTTTGTGCCTTAGGTTTAAGTCTGTTATTCATCATGAGTTGATTTTTGTGAGAGGTGAGAGATGGGGATCCAGTTTCAATTTTCTGCATGTGAATATCCAGTTTTCCCAGCACCACTTATTGAATAAGGATTCTTTTCCCCAATGCATACTTTTGTCTGTTTTGTTGAAAATTAGATGACAATATGAAGATGGTTTTATATCTGGGATCTCAGTCCTATTACAAAAGTCTATATCTCTGTTCTTGTGCCAGTAACATGGTGTTTTGGTTACTATAGCCTTGTAGTAAAGATTAAAGTCTGGCAGACTGATGCCTCCCAATTTGTTCATTTTGAAAGCATTTGATAAAATCCAGCACACTTTTATGATAAAAACTCTTAACAAAATAGGCAGAGATAGGACATTCCTTAAAATTATTAAGGCCATACATGATAAATCCATAGACAATATCATATTAAATGGGGAAAAACTTAAAGCATTCCTGCTTAGAACTGGAACCAGACAAGGTTGCCCACTATCTTTGCTTCCATTCAACATAGTGCTGAAAGTCCTTGCCAGAGCAATCAGACAAGAGAAGGAAATTAAGGGCGTCTGAATGGGGGCAGAAAAGGTCAAACTCTCACTCTTTGCGGATGATATGCTATTATACCTAGAAAATCCCAAGGATTCAACCAAGAGACTCCTGGAATTGGTAAACGAATTCAGTAATGTCTCAGGATACAAAATTAATGCACACAAATCAGTGACATTTGTATACACCAATAACAGTCAAGCCAAAAATCAAATCAAAGACACAATACCTTTCACAATAGTATCAAAGAAAATTAAATAATTGGGAATATATTTAACGAAGGAGGTGAGAGATATTTATAGGGAGAACTATGGATAACTGAGAAAAGAAATTATAGAAGATGTGCACAGATGGAAATCCCTACCGTGCTCATGGATTGGTAGAATCAGTATTGTTAAAATGTCCATTCCACCTAAAGTGATCTAAAGAATTAATGCAATCCCTATCAAAATTCCACCATCATTCTTTACAGATTTAGAAAAAATAATTCTACACTTCGTCTGGAACCAGAGAAGACCTCATATAGCCAAAGATTTTGTTGTTTTTTTCCCTCAAATTTTAAAAAAACTGTGGTAATATATGCCTAACATGTGCTAAGAGCTTTACATGCTCTTACGGTTTGAATAATTGTCCCCTCCCAAATTCATGTTATTTATTTTCACTATTTTTGCTACCTTATGTCTTCTATCTGAAAATTTAGATTCCCTTTCATTTTGAATATGATACACTTGTGACTCTGTCATTAATAGTAATCACAGATATTTTCTCATTTGCGTTTGCAGATATCTCAAAATAGCACATATTTTCATCATTCTCTCTGTCCCCCACAACCACACATAGGTCCTTCTGTAGATTGGGGAAAGGCGTGATGTTCCCAGGTGGCCCTCCAGGAGAAGACTTGGGAAATGAGGTCTCTGAGAACCACTGGGCTTTGACTTCAAGGGAGAAAAAGTGAGTGGGGGAAAGACAGAGAGAGAGAAACTGCCACAGAGACAAAGGGACAGGCACAGTGACGAAGGAGACACAAGTTGGGCAGAGACTCAGGAAGGAGACAGGAAGCAGCAGAGCACAGAGGGAGGCACCAGCGCGACCAGCTGGGCGTCCATACTCTCCCACATGCTTGTCTTGCTGCAGTTTCACGCCAGTTACTTTAGCCTCTTGGAATGTCAGTTCTGCATTGGTTTCTCAGGGCTGATGTAACAAGCACCACGGACTGGGTGACTTAAACAACAGAAGTGCATTGTCTTGAATTTCTAGAGACCAGGAGTCTAAGATTAAGGTGTTCACAGGGTTGGTTCCTTCTGAGGGTTGTGAGGAAGGATCTGTCCGAGCCTCTCTCCTGGGCTTGCACACGGCTGTCTTCTCTGTGTCTCTTCACACTGTCTTCCCTCCATGTGTGTCTCTGTCTCCAAATTTCCCCATTAAATAAACAACACCAGTCATATTAGATTAGAGCCTGCCCCAGTGACTTCACCTTATCTTGATTATCTCTGTATATACTCTATCTCCAAATAAAGGCATACTCTGAGGACTCCGACATATCTTATTAGGGGGACATAATTCAACTCATAACAGTTTTCTTATCTGTCAGCGGGGTAACAGCAAAAGTGTCAATCTCATAGAGTTATGTGAGGATTAAAGGATTTTACGTGTATTATGCACTGGTGAAATGCCTGCACCTGGTAAACTTCAATAAAGAACAGTTCTTTTCACTTCCGCTATTGCTAAGAAAAACCGAAGGGACAAGGGAAGATATGACAGAGGGAGTACGGTGCTTCTCAACTTACAGCTGGGCTGCGTCCCCATAAACCCATAGTAAGTTGAAAATACTGTAAATTGAAAATGCATTTAACACAGGTGGTGTCTGACTCATGATTTTTTGACTTTACTATGGTGCAAAAGCAACACCCATTCAGTAGAAGCTACACTTGGAATTTTGACCTTTTTCCCGGCTAGCAATGTGTGACTGGCTGTAGCATCCTCTCTCGTGTTGCTGGGCAGCTGCAGTCAGGCTTGCGATCGCGAGAGTAAACAGCCAATGTGCTATAGTGTACCATGTTGTCAGATGATTTTGCCCAACTGCAGGCTGATGTAAGTGCTCTGAGCATGTTTAAGGTAGGCTAGACTAAGCCGTGATGTTCAGTAGGTTAGGTGTATTCAATGCTTTTTTGATTTCATGATATTTCCAACTTACGATGGGTTTATTGGGACACAACCCCATTGTAAGTAAAGGAGCATCTCCACACCTAACCTACCACACATCCTAGTTTGTCCTAGCCTACCTGGTTGGTTGTTTACCCTGAAGATCACATGGGTAACTTGGAGCTGTGGTGCATTGCTCCTGTCCAGCATCGCAAGAGAGTATTGTGCAGCATATCAGTAGCCTGGGAAAATCAAAATTCTAAGTGGGGTTTCTACTGAATGCATATTGTTTTCACAATATCTTTTTTTAATTTCAAAACATTAAGGGGGACAATTGTTTTGTTCCATGGATGCTTTGTATAATGCTTAAGTTAGGGCTTTTAGTGTGCCCGTCACCAGAATAGTGCTCACTGTACTCGATATGTAAGTTTTTAACCACCCCTGCAACCTCCCTACTCCTTGGTTTCCAATATTCTTTACATCTCTTTGTTCGTATGTATGCCCGTATGAACAAAGCTCCCAATTATGGGTGAGTACATACAGTGTTTGTTTTCCATCCCTGAGATACTTCACTTAGGATAATGGTCTCTAGTAACATCCAAGTTGCTGCAAAAGACATTATTTCATTCCGTTTTGTGGCTGAGTAGTACTCCATGGCATACACACACACACACACACACACACACACACACACACACACACATACACGTATATATCACATTTTCTTTATCCATTCATGAATTGATGGGCACTGAGATTGATTCCACAGCTTTGCAATTGTGAATGTTGCTGTTATAAACATTTGAGTGCAGGGATCTTTTGGATAAAATGATTTCTTTTCCTTTGGGTAGATAGTTAGTGGGATTGCTGGATATCTAAGACTACATTTATTTCTCTGAGGAATCTCCACACTATTTTCCATAGAGATTACTCTAATCTGCAGTCTCACCAACAGTGTAGAAGTGTTTCCTTTTCTCTGCATTCATGCCAGCATGTATTGTTTTTTGACTTTTTAATAATACAGGGGTAAGGTGATATCTCATTGTGGTTTTAATTTGCATTTCCCTGATGCTTAGTGATGTTGAGAATTTTTTCATGTTTATTGGCCATTTGTCTGTCTTCTTTTGAAAAACTTCTTTCCATGTCTTTTGCCCGCTTTTTAATGTGTTTTTTTGTTTGTTTGTTTGTTTTTTCTGATTTGTTGGAGTTCTTTGTAGATTCTGGATATTAGCCCTCTACTAGATGTAAAGTTTGCAATATTTTCTCCCCTTCTGTAGGTTGTCTATGTATTCTGTTGATTATTTGCTTCACTGCCTAGAGGCTTTTCAATTTAATTAGGTCCCAGTTGTTTATTTTTGTTATTGCTGTATTTGCCTTTGGAGCCTTAGTCATTAATTCTTTGCCTAGACTGTTGTCTAGAAAAGTTTTTCCAATGTTTTCTTCTAGAACTTTTATGATTTCATGCCTTACATTTAAGTTTTTATCCATCTAATGTTTGTATGTAGTGAGAGATGCGGTCCTGTTTCATTCTTCTGCCTGGCCTTCCCACCGTCTTAAACTCAGAAAATTATAAGTTGAATCACCGTAAATCTGGGACTATCTGTATTTGGAAAGAGAGAAGAGGAAAAGGAGAAACATTTTCTGCACCACTCACTGAATCCACACAGCAGTCCTCTGAGGCAGATAACATTACTTCCATTCTGCAGATGAGGAAACTGAGGCTCAAAGAGATGAAATGGCTTGCCAGGACTAAAGCTCAGGTGTGCTTGGCTCCACAGCCCTGTGTTCTGTCCCCTGCTTGATCTAAGATCCTTATACCATGTTGCTTTTTGCAAAGAACTGCAAGTGGTTTCTTTCAGCTTTCCAGCTCCCTCTCATCATCACGATGACGACATATAGAGGCTTAAAATAACCACAGGACCTTGTTCTTGGGCAGGCTTCCTGCCTTCACCACCGTCACCAGATCTGACTAATGTTCCCAGATTGGGCGGATGTGTCTGAGCCCTTCACCTCTGTGAAGAACCTGCCGTGAGGCAGGCACCACCTCCGTGGTGTGAAATGTGTGGAGATGTTTTAGGCAGCCATGTGTTGCTTCTGGGAGCACTCTTCCAGGAAAAGCTGTTTTGAAATCGATTAATTTGACTCCTGCATTTATTGCTCAGAACACCTACTGAGCACCAGCTGTATGCCAGGCCCTCTCCTAGATATAGGACACTGGAGATTTGCAAAGTCTGGTTCACAGACCTGACCTTCTGCATCAGAATTCTGGGTCCCAACCCAGGCCTACTGAGGCAAAGCTTTTTCCACTGGGGCTTGGAAATCTACATTCCTGAAAAGCCTTTTGCTCTATAAAGCTGAATAACCATTTGCTTGAGAAATGGGCAGCCCAGCTGAGGTGTCCAAGTTGACTGCCTTGTGCAAGGTCATTCAAGAGCGTGGATAGAGCCAGGCTTTGAATTAAGTTAGGTTGGCCTAAGTCTCACCGTTACTCTACTGCACTCTGCTATGGGTATTCCCTAAATGCCAAACACACCGGCTCTCCTAAGGCCTCTGCGTTTTTGTCCACATGGTTTCTGCCATCAGGAATGACCTTTCTCTCATTCTCCACTGGGTAACTTCATATTTATCCTTCAAAATCCAGCTCCAATTTCGCTTTCTCTAGGAAGCCATTCTGACCGCATTCCCTTTTCCCTGTCTCCGCCTTCCAGCAGTAAATTCGCATGGCGTTTTGTTTTTACAATCTTCTTTTAAAATGGACATATTCTCATCTCATATTCTACCAAGGTCTCAAGACAAGAGATGTCATATTCCAAAACGAGGTGCCAGACCATTCTGCAGGACTTGCAAAGGAGGAGGTGAAAACCCAATTCTGCTTGTAGTCACCCTTCCCTTCCACCAAATGTAGAAAGCATTAGAGAGCTGGCCAGGCTCTGGCTCCTGCCTGAGTGATCAAAAGGGGGCGAGGCGGACTGAAGTGTCTGGGGGCAGGGAGGGGGTCTGCGCTCCCCCCTGAGCAGGCCAAAGGTGTGGGTTTTCAGTGGACCAGATGTGAGTGGCTACGTAGGTGTGGGGATGCCCTAGACTCTGCCCTAGAGGGGACTGGGAAGCGCACGGTGAGCTCAGTCAAAGGCATGGGGAAGAAAAATGAGACATAATGAGCCACAGGGAAAAATGCATTGGCTGCCTCCAAGGAATTACAGGGCAAGATCCGCAGAAATAGGGGCCTCCAAAGAACAAATGATCATAACCGTAAGGAAAAATACAAAAGCACTCAAGGTTAGATTGGAACCAGACAAGTAAAAAACTTTATTTTCCTGCTTTCACTGTCTTCCCTCCTTTCTCTCCCCAGATTCCAGCCCTAGAAGTAGTGAGCTAAGTGGGAAAGCCTCGTAGAGGAACTGGCAGTTGCTAAGACCTGCCATGCACCAGGCACCACGGTGAGCTCTTTGCTTACGTTGCTTGTCGCTCTCACACGTGCGCACTATTTTGTGCATGCATAAGAACTCCTGAGCTGGGGATCTGCAAGCAGACTGGCCCCAGAGTTATCTTGTCTTCGTTGAGCAGAATTCAGATTCACAACTAACAGATGGTGAGGCTGGGCCAGTCGCAGTTTCCCTTCTACCCTCTTCCTTAAACCTCACAAAAGTTTTTATTCCCATTTTACACATAAGGAAATGGGGCTTGAGGGAGTAGAACTGCTCACCAGAGTTGATATAGTTACTGAGTGGGGGAGCTCGATACTAACCTGTCTGGGTGTTGGCAAAGATTCCTTCCAGGTTCCCCGCGAAGTCTGAACTTGCAATCAATAGGCTAGGGAGATAATTACGGAGGGGGAGAGCATTTAGGGTGCTTCCTCATTTGTATGGTCGGGTGCACTGGGCCTAGTGCCCTTAAGAGCCCCTGGAATGCCACTCTTCTTCAGGGCGCCTGCCAAAGCCAGGGGTGGTTGGCAAATTACTGCCAGAGGGTTTTTGTTCCATTAATTTGTCAAAATCATTGAGCTTCCAAAAAGGCCCTAGTCCCTACTGGGAATGTCAGTGAGGTGCCTCCCAGGGGCAAGGAGAGCATGAGGGAATCAAACAAATCTAAGAGCCTGAGTGGGAACGGCGGGGGGCAGTGAGGGGGGTGGGGCAGGGGCAGAGCCTCCTCCTTCTGGGCCGTCCGACTTCACCTCCCTGCTCTGAGTGCAGGTGTCCGAGCCCTTCTCTCATTTCCAACTCTCCTCATCCTTGCTCCAATTTCTCTTTCCTTCTATGCGAAATCTGGATATTTATTGAGCACCTACAATGTATCAAACTCTGGACAAACTCCTTGTAATAGTGATTATGGCTGTGGAGGATCTTTACTGTGGGCCAGGCACTGTTCCCAACGCCCTGCGCACATTATTCCCTGTGAAGTAGGAACTATTATTAACCTCATTTTATAGAGGAGGGCAACAAGGCACCGCGGATTTAGGTAAGCCTCCTGAGGCCATGCGGCTAGTAAATGCAATTTAGGGATCTGTAGGCTTTATGTCACCCACTGTCCCAGCAGCCCCGGGGAAGTGATTACAACACCCCTCTCTGATCTTGCTGGTAGGCAAACTGAGGCTCAGAGAGGCAAGGAGACAAACCCAGGTCGCAGGCCCGGTGAGAGGCAGAGCGCAAATATGAATGGAAATCAGCGCCCTCCCCTCGAGTTCCGGACACTTGCCTTTTCCACTCTGTCTTCTCAGTTTCCCACGTTACTCCGCCCTTTCATTCCGGTGTCGCGCAGATGGAGATGGAGTTAGGATTGGCCTTTGTAGTCCATGGGTATAAGGAGGCACGATCTGGTCCAGGGAGGCTGTGTGCTTCCTGCCTCGTCATTCTGGGCGAGTCACAGCCTCACTGTCCCCTCCACTCACGGGAGAGGAGTGGGTCCATAGCTCCCTCCGGGCAAGGATGCCGTGAGCGTCAAGGAGGAAATGGCATGTACAAAGTGCATGGGCACCGATGTACAAATGCCCATCACATAGCAAGCTCAGAATTGTTAGCCAGCATTATTATTATTTCCAAATTTTTTAAGAGGAAGCTGTTTACACTTTTTATAGCTTTCCCACAATGCCCAAGAGAGCTCTTTCTAAAACACAAATGTGATTTAACTCATCCGCTTGCACCTCAAAGTCCTTAGGGCAAAGTCCAATGTGAATCCTACATATTCTTGCTTGAATGCATAACGGGTGCCTAACATTTACATGATATCTATACACCTCATTTTATTTAATCCTCACAGCGATCCTGAGCGGTAGGCAATATTATTAATTCCATTTTGTGAGTGAGAAGGCTGAGGCTTCCTGAGGCTAAACCAAGCTCTCAAATGTGACATGAGGGACCCTTATCAAGCTGGTCCCTTTTGTTCCTCTCTCCTTCTCCAGAATGCTCGTGTTCTCCGTAATTCTCTACGTATCTAAATGTGTTTGCTCTTTTATGTCCCCATGTTTCTGCCCATGTTTGCCCTTTGCCTACAATGCTCCCTCTCTTGCCTTTATCTGGAAAAATCCTATCTATTATGGAAACACCAACCTAAACATCACCTTGGGGATGCTTCTCTGGCCCTTTTCCCCCAAACCAGTGCACCTCCTCCTCTGGGCTTCTGTAGACCTTGGCATATTCTTCTGGTATTGTGATTATTACACCATATTCTAGGCATGTGTTTCCAGGTCTGAGAGTTCCACTAGTACATCGACCATGTCCTATTTTCCTTTGTGTAGCCAGTGCCAAGTGCAGCGACGGGGTTGATGAACTAATAAATCGGCTGATCCTCCCAACACGTAAACATGAGACAGAGAATGCACGTGATGGTGAGACCATCATTCGATACCTGAACTAAAAAGAACAAGTTGAATTTACTGCTTCCTATAGTAAGGGGCAGCATGCTGGTCAGACAGCCCCTCAGTTACTGATCTTGTGCAGAGTTTTGGGAAGCAGGGAGTTCAGGGATTGGCGGGCTTGAGAAGTGTTAAGTGGTTTATCTCATTTGCGGAGGTGTGGTTGCTTGAGCTTGACTGTTCTTGGTCAGTTGCACTCAAAGACAAGTGAGCTGAGCGTTTACTGGTTGACTTGCAAAAGCAGGTTCACTGAGGAAGCTGGTGTTGATCAATTGCACCGGTTTAAAATCTGCTCCTATGGCTACTTGTCACCATGGCTACAGAGCAAGCTCTTCTTTCCTACTTCTGTGGGAATTTTTTTTATTCTCAGAAAGTATGATTCAATGCATAATATTAATAATCTTAGTTAATGCAAATAACTTCAATGGGTTCTGGGTTTCTCAAAATCATGTAATAAAGCAGAAACAAACTCTTTCATAATCACAAAAATCTAACTCTAATAGCAGCATTTACATATTTAATGTTTCCATGAAGCTCAGCTCTCATGTTTCCCAAAGTAAATAAAGTAAATAACTCCTTAGACTTGACCTCCAAGTGTTATTTACAGCTTTGAAAAATTGTTGGACACTGTTGGGAGATCACAAACAGAAACACAGGATGCTTGGGTCATGTATTCTCAGGGCAATACCCATGGTACTTTGCTTTTTAAAATAAATGAACAACAATCAAGAAAGCCTTCCAGAATTCCATACAAAACACGACATCAGTCAGAAATAAGTAATCCTTTTGCTCTGAGTCAGCCTGCCTCTGCCTTAAGGGCTGGGAAAATCTCAAAGTCTTCCAGGGAGGAAAGAGGGAGAGGGAGGGCCGCGGGTTGATGGGCGCAGAGCACACAGGGCTCTCCTGAGGCCACTTTTCTCCCCAGTGGTTCAGCAGGAAAAGTGCCAAATGTCCCGGGACCACGTTCCTGGCCTGTGTTTGTGGGCCGTCCTGTGATCTCAAATGCTTATCTCGATATGGTCAGGAGCGTCCAGTTGTCCAGGCCACCAGTCACCTCTGCGTTGCTTCCCCGTGCGTGTCTTGCCAGCCTCCTGGAAGCGTCTGACTCAGTCCTTCGCGAACGCCTCCTCCTGGCTTCTGCGACTCCACCCTCCCCTGGGCTTCCTCCCACGTCACAGGCAGCTCCTTTCCAGTCTTCTTTTCGGCAACTCCTTCTCTTCTCAAACCCTCCAAGTTGGAGTGCCACATGGCTCTATTTTGGGTCCTCCTTTTTCCATGCCTCCTCTCTCCCTTGGTGATCTCAGACACGTGAAAGTGACTACCAATTTCATGACTCTGGTCTCTGCATGTCCTTGAGCTTGATACGCAGTCAGTGGCATCTCTAAAGTCCCGACTTGGATGTTTAATGGGCATCTCAACTGTAACGTTGCCAAAATAGACCCCCGAGTCCTTTTCCCAGCTCCCCCCATTCCTCCCTCCGCCCCAACCTGTGCCTCTGCCAGTCATCCCCCTCAGTCAGTTGCTTAGGTCAAAACCAGGAGTCACTGCAGATTGACCGTGTTGCCTGGACCCCACATCCAACCCACCGTCAAGCCCTGCTGACTCTTCCGAGACACGTCCAGCCTACCCACCTCTCCCCCCTTCCATTCCACCATCAGCCAGGCGACCTCATCTCCTGCCGGACTACGGTGAGCTCTTCTCCACCGGGGCCTCTGTTTCCGCTCCTGCCTCCACGGCAGGGACTCATAGACACGTGAGCTTTCCAACGGCTGTCATTCACGCCTGAGCAACACTCAAGCCTCTTGCAAAAGCCTACGAGGCCTCCTATGATCTGGTCCCTGCCTCTGTCTCCAACCTCCTCCCGCATCGTTGTTCCTGCACTCGTTACAGTCTGGACACAGGGACCTTCTTTTGTTTCTCAAACATCTCGTGCTCTTTTCCTCCTTCCCCTGTTTTATTCATAAGGAGACTAAGGCTCAGAGAGGTAGGGTCATTTCTCCAAAGAATTGTGTGGCACCAGGTCTTAAACTTAGATCTCTCCAGAAGGATTTAACTATTGAATCTGGCATTCCAATTCTTAATGGGGTGTGAGAAATAATGAAGGCACCCTCAACTGGATGGTCTTTTCCACCTGATACCCCTTTTAAACTTCACCACATCACTAGGAGTTGGAGTCATTAATCCTTATCCCTTATCCTGATCAATTTCAAGTGAGAAAACTGATGTCCTGGGTCATAAATGTAGTGTCCCACGGTCACCCAGTGGGTGACAGATCCAGAACTGGCTACAGTCCTGGTGTTTTCTGTGCAGCTTGGATGCCTCTGGGTGGGCACACTGTAGCTTGTGGGAGCTGACTTCTGTGTAGAGTGAAATTGCTACATTACTTCCAATGCCAGAGCCCCCTGACTCCATAGTCAATCAGTATCATGGGGAAACGGGAAGAAGATCCTGGTTACTGGGTACCAACATGTGCCAGGGTTTGATTCTACGTAACATTTTGAGAAAGTTTAGCAGCAGGCCCGAGAGTTCCCTTGTAAGGAGAAAATTAGACTGGCTTTATAAAAAAGAGGTTTCAATAGTTTCATTGTGGATGGAAACAAGCTTGGGCTAGATTCATGTAGAGGGAGATAAGAAAATTGGAAGAAGAGGAAGGAGAAATGGGGCTGAGCCTGGGGAGGGGGAGATGTCCAATGGAAGACCCTGTTGTCAGCAGGAGCAGAGTCAGAAATATTGAACGGAGGCTTTTGGGGCCATCCCCCATGCGGTATGTGATGTCAAGCCTGTCTTCACCTTCCCCTGTGGATTTCTTAGTAAGGTGCACACTGCACATCGCTGCTTTGGAGCAATGGGTGGATGTAGGGCAGGGCTTGGTCCTATGTCAAGGTTACTCACATAGACGCTCACATGAAAACAGAAGCTGCCTGGGCGGGAGCTGACCCAAGGTATATCTATTATCCCCAATCCTCTTCGCACATTTACATGGGAGATATGACGGCTCCCATAAGAGAGAAGGGGAAAGCAGGGTTTGGAGGGGATTCACAGCTGTCCCGAGAGCCCACGCGGGAGAGTGCTGGTAGGGCTCTTCTCCCAGAGCTGAAGTCTGTCCTGGGCAGTTCAATTTCCAAACTGCTGGATGGGGGTAGCCTAATTTTTGCCAGGTCCCATTATCTGCGGATAGAAAAGAGGCCACAGAAAACCTAGAGACTGGATTCCACTGGTGGCCTGCCGCCATCTACCGAGAAAAATTTTCCCTGCCAGAGAGGTCTCTTGAAGTCCCCTGGTGTCTCGCAGAGGCCCACACACAAGCCGGCTGCTCCTGGCCTCCCCTGCCTGCTTCGCCGGCTAGTCCAGCACCTGCAGCCACGCCAGGCTCCACGCCTGGGGACTCGCTGCCACCAGCCATAGCATTCCACAGGGTGGTTGCCACTGATCCACAGAGACACGAAATGTGTTTTAGGGCTTTGGGCAAATTAGAAGAAACCCTTTCTCTGAGCTTAGTCTCTTTGGGGGATTAATTTAATTGTAATAACATGGAAGTTTCAGAATTTCATTAACCTGGATCACTTCTAGTCAACTTACCCTGCTTCTGGCTCTCTGCTGAAGGTGGAAAAGCCCTGAGGTGGTAGAGCTTGCTTGGACAGAGGGGTTTGCCCACAGTCCAGAGCCAATCCTGGGAACAAGACAAGATGGCTGTTTGGAACATTTATGAATTCCCCAGAGCAAAAACGAGGTCAATGATGACATCCAAGTACGCCTTTCCTACTTCTTTCAAAACCCCGAGAGACAATTCCCTCTCTGTTTTGAAAGAGAAAGAAGCCACCTGGCCTGCAAAGTCCAGGGGCTTTGCATAAGGGGATCTGCAGATATTGCATATTTTTTTCCTCCATATGGTTCATCTTCTGAGAGAGGGGAATGCAGGTTGTAGGGTGACTTAATTAGGAACAGCAGAGAGCTGTCATTCTTCATCAAGGCTGTTTTTCATGATAAAAGACAAATTAGTAAACGGCAAGTGGTTCATGCCAGCGCGTGTTTAACGGACAGTGTCATATCACAGGGCTCTGTGGCTGGAGCTGGAGGTGCGTGTCACTCACTGCGTGTCCCGCACAGATGTGCCAAGCTCCTGCTGTGTGGTAGCCACTGCATTGTTCTTGAGACCAATTCTCTTCTCTGCCAATGAAGGCTTTGCCTTGGGTCACCTCAAGATGCATTTGCTCCCCAGAAGCTTCATGGTTCTCCTGCAAATTGTTGGCTCCTTCTTCCTGCATGCCACCCCTGCCGAGGTATGTGCCCAGCACACCTGTGGATGCAGTTCGAGTTACTTTCTAGGAGACGCCCCTGCGTCGCCCTGCAATTAGGCTGCCAGTCCCAGGGCACCACATCTGTTTGCTGGGCCATCTTATATGTGTCTGATTCTCTTACACTCAACGAGGACTTCCGCTAGCCGTGTTGGATGCAGCAGACTTGAAAGAACTCAGCACTTCTGTAGTTTATCAAAGTGACTCCTGCCCCCGTGTTCCTCTGCAAAGTTCTTCTGAGCTGATCACTTCAGGGGAGATCCCAGGACTTTCATCTTGCATCAGAGCCAACAAAGACTGACAAGAAACTGGCTAACATGACAGTCCCCAGGGCTCCTCCCATCCAAGGACACCGTGACCACCTGTCCCTTATTATCCCCCGCACACCCGAGCTGCCATATGGCCATCTCACTGGACAAATGAAGTCACTGCAAAGTCCACCCAATTAGCAGTCGTTTCAGGAAAAGCGGGTCCGTGCTCTTCTTGCCGGCTGGGGACTCCAGTCATCAGGCAGAAATGCGCCACTCGTGCTGCTCCCTCGCTGCACACGGAACGGGAAAGCAGGCCACCCTGGGTGTCCACGCCACTCTGGACCGTACTGCTCGTGTTTTCTGAATTACGAGATTGTACTCATTCCCATTATGGATCAGTTAAGGACGTGGTGTCAGAGAATGTGCACAGAAACTGCCACTTGAGTGACAGTGGCTCACGTCTACTGTTTACAAACCACTGTCATATCCTTATTCGAAACTTACAAAAGTCCAGTCATTAGGGCGCCACCTTCCCCAGCCCTGTACCTGGTCATATCCGTGGACACTAAGTCAGAGCTTCGTCTCACCAATATTATTTGCTCACTTAGTTGACTTATCTTGGAAAAAATTAATTCATTTAAAAAAGAAACTTTATGTCAGTATCTGAAATAAAAATGCAGTCTCACTGGGTATAAGACAGCTATAAAAATACAGTGAAAACAAAGTAGTGCCAGTGAATTCTAGCCAAAGAGGGGCCATGAAGTCCCTACATATGAGATTCCAGCTAATAGGAGTTGAAGACTCACAAGACAGCTCTCAGGACCTTCAGGGCATGACTTCCAATCACTGACACAGAACAAAGCATATAAGAGAGACTAGGGCTAAGTAGGATGTGTCCAGAGGATGGAGGAAGACATGCAGGCGTCCTGTGGCATGCACGGGGACGGCGTGGCCACCCTTTGCATGTGGTTGCCTATCATGTATCTGAACTCGAAGTCTTCTGTTCTGACTCCTGTGAAACGGGAGATAAGCAAGGGCTGAGGGAGGTGTTGAAGATATTAGCACCACATGGAGACCTTCTCCTTGAAGTCATTAGAAAGTCTGTTAATACCACGTCTGGTACCATCTGAAGTCATCTCTCCTTCATGAATGTTCTGCGGCCTGCACACTGGGAAACACCGCGTTATCCCATTTGAACCTCAGGACAATCCCGACCGCAGGTGCTGCGACCCCTCTCACAGAGGAAGATGCTGGCACACGTGGAGAGGAGGTGACGCGCCTGAGTCACAGGTGGAGGGGAGGCTAGATTTCGGATTTCTTCTGCCACGCCTTCCACGGCTGACCCGAAGGCCTGCTCCTGAGCTCTTCTATCCGGCTCCCACCCCACCGCAAGGGAGCCCTGAGGTCTTCAAAGATGTTCTTGGGATGGACAGAGCCTCCTTGTATGAGAAGCAGGTGGGGCAGGCACTTCATAGACAGGCCTGGACTGGGGAAACCCTCCTCTGGCCAGGCAGTCGACCTGCTAGGACAGGCCTGAGCACCACACGATGACCAGAAAACTCCATCCCTAAAACCTCCTGGCAGGCCTGCTTCTCCCAGACCCCAGCATCTCACATGCGGCTGGAAGCGGTGGTGCAAATCAGGGGTTTGCCTTCTTTGGCAGGTCTCTGGGCACTGCAGGCTGCCAAGGCCTCCCTCATCTCCGCTCCGCTCTCCTGTCCCACGGCCTTTCCTCCAGGTGTTCCCCACGTGCGCTCTCCCCTTCTCACCTCTTTGCAACGGGAACGTGCAGGACCCACCTCCTCCCTTGGCTGCTGCGTACTCATGCTTCAGAGACCTGATTAAACCTGCTCTCCCAAAGACCTTTCCAGATCTCGCGGTGATCACGGACTTTCCCTCTTTCCCCTGCTCTCACATGCCTTGGTACATATCACGCAGAGAACACCCACCTCCGAGCCCCAGGACAGTGCGTGAGGCTTAATAGAAGGGAGGTGCCACATGCACGTAACATTTCTGCACCTTTGACTTCTGTTGCAGCTGTTTGTCCCAGCCAAGTTTACAAACTACTGTAATTAAAGACAGAGAGTTAATTTTATTTATTCCCCATGAGCTACACTTCCTGGGCAGGGTCATGATTTGCTGGATTATGTGGAATATGTGGTTGTCAAATTGAAAGAAACTAGGCGGCTATCCTTCGTGGCTTGCGGACATTTAAAAATAGTTTTCACTAATGTGATTCAGTTCATTTCAACTCAATCTATTTCCCAGACATTCACGGAGCACCTCTTACATGCTGGACGTTGTCCCAGCTGTGCAAAACAAGGCCAACATGGCTGTTTCTGCCCTCAGGGAACTCAGATGCAAGCGAGGGAGACTGACACGTCAGTACACGCACACAATATCGTGCGACGTGGGTGAAAATAGAGGTATGTGCAGGATAGATACTCGCACAGAAGGCCAGTGGTTGCCTCTATGGGAGGCTGACAGGAAACATTGCATTCTGAATTGTGCTTTGAAGTTATCTAGGAATTGAAAAGGTTTTCAGGACCTAAGCAGAGGCTTTTCTAGGCAGAGAGAACAAAACAGAAGTATAAAGCGGTATGGATCTTTTCACATCCTCTCTCTTCTTTCTTATTCCAAACTGATAGATAATAATTTTTTTATTCAAAAATGTTGATTAAATGTTTACAAAATGCAAAGCTCTGTTCTAGGCAGGGACAGCAGTGAACAAACAGGTGAGGCCTCTCATTAACAGAATTCGCATTCTGGAGGGGAAGATCATCAACAAAAACAAACATCAACCAATAGAAACAGAGTATTTCAAATCCTACTGTGCTGTTATAAAAGCAGCAACGTTTGTGACAGAAAGTGAAGGGTGACGGGTGCAGCACTGGGCCGTGGTTACGGAGGGTCCTGGGAACTTGGCATCGGAGCTAACATCCAACGGCCGGGGGGGCTTTGCCTTGTAAGATCTGGTGTGGAAGAACGTTCCCAGTAGAGGGAGCAGCAGGTGCAGAGCCCCTGAGGAGCAAGTGACCCGTGTGTCCACAGCAAAAAGAACGTCACTGCGAGTGGAGGAGGCGGGCGTGAGGGCAGGGCACAAGACCACGTTGGCGTGGCCTACCAGCTGAAGTCATGAAGTCACTAGGCCATGCTGGGAGTCTAGACTGCAATGCAGATGCACTGGGAAAACATTTTTTCTTACGGCATGTTTCGGAAAGCCTAATACTAACTACCTTGGCAGTGAAATCTTGAATTTGCTGCTTAAAGATCTGTGCTATCTCACACACCCTTTTCAAAATGTGTGATGTTTTGCTTGCTGGGAGAGCCAGCTCTGGGTCTGAGTTCCTTCCTGCCACTCCACTGCAGGGAGGTGGGAAGAGATGCAAATTGATCTAATCGTTTTCAGAAACAATTGAGCACTTTTACTGGTCTCCATGGAGACTGTCTTAATACGAGCACTGTTTATATCATGCCCTGTTCGTACTTGAGCGCATGATAGACTCCATGATCAGATTCTCTTTGGGACCTGTTACTTATGGTGAAAAATTAGGCTTTTTGGACAGAGTGTTCACAAGACTTTCAGCTTACTGATTGTTTGAGTTCCAGGACCAGGTTTCCAGGTAGGCTGGGGAGGGGCCTTGGCTGAAGTGCTGGGATGTTGGCCTCAGAGAGCTGAATTGAGCCCAGGCTGTGGGCTCTGGTGGTCTAGAGTTCAGACCTCGACTTTGCCATCACTAGCTGTGTGACCCCGGGCAACTGATTTTTGCCTCTCGGCTTCAGTGACCCTGTTAATAGATGCAAAGTCTAGGGCGGTGCCTGCTGCATAGGAGATACTCAGTAAGTGTTACTTTCCTCCTTCGCTTTTTCTCCTTCCCTGTACTTGCTAGAATAGAAGATACTGTTCTTTTTCATTTTTTACATCTGCTGGGCCAAGCCACTTTGCAGACAGGGCTTATGGACTTTGAACACTTGTTCGCTTCCAATAACAAAAATATTTAAAAAAATTTTGATAGAACAGGTCTGAATTGCTACACTTGGTTAACTCAGTCAAAGTTCAGTTGGAGAAGCATCACTCCAGAGGAATGGCCAGTTTGTTTGCCATTGGATGGTACAGCCTCGTGACAATAACAGCTTACATTTATGGTAAATTTAGCATGTCCTAGACATTTCGCAAACAGCTTCTTGTTTAACCCCTGGAACTTCGAGAAAGAGGCACCTGGCCCATTTTAGAGACGAGGCAATAGGATCAGGGAAAGGAAGTGGGACTCAACTCAGATCCCTCCCCTCTCAATATTGCCTTCACCTCACTCCTGCAGGACCTGTGGGGACACAGCCACATGGCTGTCGAGGTGGCCATTGTCCAAAAGATCTTTACTGGACACTTAAGACTCAATTGAGAAACTGTGTAGACTAATTGACGAATAAACTTGTTGAACCTGAAACTAAGATACCAGGTAAGAGCTAACCCCACGACATAGTACTCAGGAACAGTGCTGGATTTATTAAATATCAAAAGTCTAAATATCTCTCATCCAACACTGAAAATGCTGCTCAAGAACGGGCCTGGGAAGGGCCACACCACCGTCCCCCACCTCCCCTTCTCCCCAGACACATATCAGGTAGCTGGCATGTGTTTTAATTTTCCATCTCTACTGTTCCAAGTGAACTGAGCAAAATAAGCACGCAAACAAGTGTGTGTACTTTGGCCCTGGGCTGGACGGAGGCTGAGCCGTCTGAGCAATCGGCTTGGCTGCTCCAGTCTGCACTCGAGCTCACTCCGTCCTTCCAGATCCCAGCCCTCACTACGGGGATGAGACCAACACTATGAGGAATCGTAGACTGACTGACAACAATCCATCATCTCAAATGACCACAGTTGAGTTAGAAATTGACTCCAGCGCTCTGATCAATTTCATGTCTTTTCTGATGTTGGAGGATATACGCCTTCAGCACAGTCTTTATTCCGTCCCCTTCCACTGGGTATTAATTATTTTCAGAACAAGTGTATCATATCCTTAACCTTTCCTCCTGGAATTTTAGCTTCTAACTTTGATGTAAGCTTATTTATTTATTCCCCTCAGTGTTGGTTCTCCCTTACCCAGTGCTTATGCTGTGCCAGGCACATTATAATATTCCCCAAACACTATAAGGCAGATGCTGATATTATTTTGACCTCCTTTGTTTTTTTTTTAAAGAGGAAGATAAAGCTCAAAGAGGCTAATTAGCCCACCCGAGTCCTCGCAGTTGGGGAGTCATAGAACTGGGGCTCACTCCCAGGTCTGATATCACCGCTGTGTTCTGGCCGCTGTGCTCCTGGCCAGGACTGCTGAGTGTGCGAGCATCGTGGCTCACCAGGGAGAGCTGAAGGAACAAGACTCGCCACACAGTGTCGAGTACTAGGCACACGTCCTTCTCGGTTACTGCCCACTGGCATCATCTCTGTTGTCTGCTGTACAGTCAAGGAAACGGGAGCTCAGAGGGTGAAGCAACTTGCCCAGGGTCGAGTGACGTGGTACAGCTGGAGCTACACCTGCAGTCCGGCTGACACTTAGCTACACTTTCTGATTTATCTAGAGCACCCATTCTCAGAGTGTGGTACCCAGAGCAATGGCAACAGCCTCACCTAGAAACTTATTAGGAATGCAAGTTATTGGGCCCGGCCCCAGATGTACTAAATCAAAATCTCTGGAGGGGTCCCAGCAATCTGTATTTTACAAAGCTGTCCTGATGATTCTGGTGCAGCCTAAAGTTTGAGAACCCTATGATCTAGATCATGTATAAAATTTTTGAGGATGGTCTTTTGCATGTAATTGTAACTCAAAAGATGAACCAAAACTGTGACTTGCTTCTCAGCAATTAAAAGCACAAATTGCATGGGAGTAAGAGCCATTTTTTTTTAGCTGTCACAGACAATCAATAAAATAAAACATTCTACCAAGGGAGTAGAAGAAACCTGCAGGTCCGGTTTTAGGGACAGAGCCAATTTCCATGTTGCCAATTCACTCTCCAGGACTCCACAGCTGTATTTGGTGCAAGTTTTCTCTGAAATTTCCCAGTGGTATTGCAAATATAAACACAGATACATATAAACATATCTTCTTTTTTCCCCTTTTGTTTGTAAAGGAAAAAATGCAATGCTGCTCTCTCTATTAAAGCGTAGTTAGTGTAACTACTGCCCTGGACATCTGTCCAGGTGAACATACAAAGACTTGTAGCATTCTGTTTCTTTTTGAACAGTTTTATTGAGCTATAATTTTCACACCATAAAATCCACTCATTTAAGTGTGTAATTCAAACACATACAACTTATTTGTAGAAAATTCACAGAGTTATACAAGTATCGCCACAATCCAATGTTAGCGCATTTATGTCACCCCTGAAAAAAACACAAGGAGAGGGGAAGTGACTTGCCCAAGGTCACACAGATGGTAAGTGGTGGAACTTATCTGGGAATTTCAAGAGAGTTTCCAGGAGCCAGGATATGATGGCCAGTGTTAGTGTACTTCATTACTCTGGCTCACTCCTTGTCAAAGCCGTTTTTGATGCTTAGGAAGTGGATATACTCTTGCCTCCTGTTCCAACACTTCCCACCAGCTACAAGATAAACCCCCCTCCTGATGTGACAGCCTCCAAGATGGCCCTCAGTGATCCTTGTCATGGTGGGTATAGTCTCCTCGCACACTGACTCTGAGCTGGTCTGTACAACCAACACAGTGCAGTGGAAGTGGTGGCATATGGCAGCTAAGTCCGGGTCATAAACACCATTGTGCCCTCTCTCTTGCTCTCTCTGAGCACCACTCAGGAGGAAGGAGGCTGCCATGTTGTGAGGACACTCAAGCAGCTCTGTGGAGAGTCCCATGTGGAGAAGAATGGAGATGTTCAACCAAGAGCCAGCACCAATTTGCCAGCCATGGGAGTGAGCTACCTTGAAAGTGGACTCCCCCTCCCCATTCAAGCCTTCAGATGACTGTAGCCCTGGCTGACATCTGATACAATTGCAGGAGAATCCCTGAGTCAGAAGTACCCAGTGGAGCCACCCCTAAATTTTAGAGCCACAGAAACTGTGAGAGAAAATAAGTGGTGTATTGTTTTAAGCCATCGAGTTCTGGGGTGCTTTGTTACACAGCAATAGATAACAGATACATCCAAACTTCTAGGCCTTTGTAAATTGGCCTCTGGCCATCTCTCTGCTCTCATCAACCTCCCTATTCCAACACGGATTATGAACTACAGAGAGGTAAAGCTGCTGGCAGGATATCAAAAACGCCCTGTTCTTGAACCCCTCCTGGTCTTTGCACATAACGTTTTCTCTGTCTGGAATTCCCTTTTTTCTTTATTCTTTGGGAAACCATACGTTCTTGCATATCCAAACATCTCCGTGTAAGTGATGCCTTCTTTGATTCCTTGATCCAGATACATGGTCTGTCTCCCCCTTGGTGCCACCATTGTACCTGTGCTTAGAGATTCTAACACTTTTACAGAGTCCCCAAATTCTTTCCTGCTTTGTCAGGTTCTTCTCTAAGACTATGAGACCCCTGAGGACAGGGACTGGCGTTGACGGTTGACTTACCTCTGAGTCTCCAGTGTCCAGCCCAGTGGCCAGCGTGAGTAAGCACCGGGTAGAAGCTTGTTAATGACTGAATACTGAATACTGGGTGAAGACACCAGCTTTTCTGCAGAGCGCCTGTTGGATATGGGTTAACTATGTGCTGTGACTACCAGTTTATACCTTCTCAGGCTGAGCAGCAGTAGGGCACTTGCCAGCAACAGACACACTTCTCATTAGCGCAGGAGCACAGCAGCTATCAAGAGGCAGGGGACCAAGTAAGCCTTGTGTGACATCACCAGTTCAGTCCTGATGAAAGAAGATCACTGTGTCAGGATGAGAAAAACTCTCTTCACCCTGTGTTTTTTTCCTGAGTTTTCCCAGTGGAAAAAAACTTTCAATTGAGAAAAAAACCTCCCAAGTGCGAGTTGGGCGGCAAAGCTTAAAAAGATGGTAGGCTGGGAAACTGGCTCTCCGGCATAACAAGAAAAGCGCTGATTTGTGCTGTGTGACAATTGGGGTGGTGTCTGTACTCCCGCCACAATCAATTTCCACCTGCCAGTGGTTAACGGCCAGGCAGGAAGATCCCTGAATTCTTGACAGCTGGCTGTCTCGGGCTGTCTTGGGCTGTCCCGCGCACAGCAGGAGATGAGGAGCGTGAACTCTGGGGCCCCCTGCCTGGGGGGGCACCCAGCATTACCATGGAAGGGCTCCGCAGCCTCGGACAGGTGATTTTAATGTCTGAGTCTTGGGTTTCTCATCTCTAAAATGGGAATAATTGCAGAACCCATCTCAGGAGTGTCTTGAGCATTACAGGAGATAATACATAAAAGGTACTTAGCACAATGTTGGCACTTGGGGAACATTCAACAAATAGTAGCTGCTATAATCAAAGAATAGAAAGGACAACTCACTTGGAGTAAAACATTTTGGATTCTAGTCCTAGTTCTGCCCCTGAGTCGCTGTATGACCTTGGACAATTGACTTCAACTCTCTGGAAATTAGGTGTCTCTTCAGTGAAATGAGGCTCATGACAAACACAGGTAACCTGTGTGGGCACTTACCACGTGCCAGGTACTATACCACGTCTTCGACATCTTACACCTTGACAATCTTTGCCACACATCCTATGCGGTAGATTCTAACATCATTCCCATGGTGTAAGAGGGAAACTGAGGCTTAGAACAGAATCTGGCCCAAAGTCATACATCTAGTAAGTGCTGTTAGCGGACCTGAACTCAGGCGGTCTGACTCCTGTGCCTGTTCCACTCATTAGCAAGAAGGATTAAATGAGGCGAAGCAGAAACATTCTGTAAACTGCAAAGCAATAGCGAACGATGGGTGTTGTGGTTGCCAATCCTTGAATATTGAAAACATACTTATGGAGCCTTTATTTCGTGTCAGGTGGTGGGCACCAAGAGAGAGATGTGGCAGACCCAGTCCCAGGCCCTGGGAGCCCACCTTTGAGGGGAGGGGACAGCGACCTACAGAAAGCGGCAGACTTGAGTATTGCACAGCAACGCGAAGCCGGAGAGAAGCTGGAATTCTTACTTCCAAAGACTGCGAACTAAAGGAGTCACGCCTCTGGTGGGCACAGGGGGCCCGGCTCTGAGACATGGCTCTATGCTGCGTGTCCCCACGGGCGTGGAACCCTGAAGATGCGAAAGGGACAGACACTCACCAGGCACCCGGCTGGGCTTCTGGGCGCTGGTCTCACTTTCCCTCACTGCAGCCCTGTGTGGGCGACGTTTTCTGTCTCTCCGGGCAGGATGCTGGCTCCGAGACGGAGTGGCGCCTGCGGCGTGGGTCGTGAGTGCCCTCCGCACAGAGCCCACCGAGCCTCCTTCTCTCAAGCCGTCCCAGCCCTGTGTCGTGTCGGCAAAGGGCACGGAGCTCCCTGTGTCCTGGGGCGGGCTCAAGCCAAGGGCCCCAGCAGGAGAGACACGCGACGCCTCGAATCCACCGCCTCCTTCCTGTCACCGCTCGCTGCTGATGGTGCTCTGAGCTGCTCCAGCTCTTCTCCGGGATCCTGAATCGAGCCCCAGAGCAACGTGCCTGCCTGAGGGAAGGGGACGGCCTTTGTCGCCTTTCCCACACTGCACGGCAGATGCCACCTCACTGTTTGGCTTTTTTTTTTCCTCTTAAAAAGACAATTTGATATAACTTGTCCTTTTCCTTCTTCTAAGTTAAGGAAAACAAAAAACCCAGTCAATGAGTCCTTTGAGGAGCTTACCTTGTGTGAATGTCCCAGTAGCCCAGCCAGCCAGGCGGCCACCCGCGCACCTGCCCGGGCACCTGCACATCTCTCAAATGCTTCCTGCATACCAGGCCCTGCGCAGCGGTGAGGGCGCAGGAGAGACAGGTATCCATCCTGTGGGGCTCATGGTCTGGGGCCCTGAGTCTCTGGACCCAGAAGCCAGAACTGCGGTGGGTGCAGAGGCGGTGGGCGCAGAGGCGGTGGGCGCAGAGGCGGTGGCCAGAGCGTCCGTGCAGACCCCTCTTCCCAGCCTGGCTGGAAGGACAGGAGAGCAAAGTAGCGAGGAGGCAAGGGGTGCTGGGAGAGACGTTAGCACATTTAGAGGTTGGAAGGGAAGGGGTCAGAGGCACAAGAGTGGCTGGAGGAACGGGGCAGGAAGGCCAAGGCACTGGGGCACTCCGGTGAAGCATGAAGACCTCCTCTGGGGCTACCTCCTCGCGCCTTCATGGAGGGGAGTACTGAAACAGAAGGGGCAAAAGGACTGTGATTTTGACGCTAGCCAGCCTAGGTTCTGGATCCCAGGGGCAGGGGCCTTGGCTTTTAGCACAGGAATCCCTGCTCGCCCCTAAAGCTGAGATGACACGTAATTTTCAGGCTGAGGCAGATTTAGAGCCACTGAAGCCTCCTTCTTCCCCTAGCCTTGACCCCGGCCTGTCACAGGATCTCTCTGGCCACAGCTCCCTGGGGACCCCGTTATCTCTCTCACGCCTGCCAATGACATCCTTTTCTTTTTAAGTGCTCGGCAACTTAAATCTCCTCTAATACTCGTCCTCCGCACAGATGATTCAACGCGGGTGACTCTGTGCACACCCCATTCCTCACCAGTGATGTCTCCTTGCCAGCGGTTCAGAGAAGGCAGCCACAGAGGGCGGGTCGAGATGCTGACAGTGGGTTCTACCCCTGGACAGAGGCAGGCGCAACCCCTGCATCATTTACTCTGAGGAAAAGAAAAGAAAAGAAAAGAAAAGAAAAGAAAACAAAACAAAACAAAACAAAACAAAAGAAAAGAAAAGAAAAGAAAAAGGTTACTTCCCTGTGTTACTTTCCTGTGTACCTTAGAGACACTGAAATATAATCACAGGTTTTCAGGTCAAAGAGAGTCGAAGAGGAGACACAGTGCTCTGTGACTGAGCTGTTCTAAGAGATTTATTCAGTGCAAGCTGAACCTTTGGGCCAGGCATGGAGGTTCAGAGTAGGAACACATTTGGCTGTCAGGGGCTCAGGGATGTCGGCGAGGCGGCTGTCACAGTGGCACAATGTCCCTAGACACTGGCCAGGGCTGGCTTCCATCTCATGTCCCCGCCCCGGCTTCCGCGACCCCGCTCACATCCGCGATCCAGGGAGTGTGGTCCCATCACTCAGGAGAGACCATCCACAGCCAAGAAAATTTATCTGTAGAAGATTCCAAAATAGGCTCATGAGACCCACAACAGAGTGTGTTTCTTAAAAACTAAGTCTTATAATTGCAAGACTGGAATTTTGAGACATAATATTCTTCTTTTTTTTTTTTAGTGAAAACATTTGGCTCAGTAAATCAAAAGCCACTGTATTGTAAATGGTTGGCCTCATAAACATAGACTGGGGAAGAACTCAGGGCTTCCCCACACTTGGCAAACATCCTGTAGGTAAGGCAAGGTAGAGCAGCAGGAGAGGAGAGAGTGAGGCGTAGGGGAATGTTTCTAAGCATAGCCCCAGGCAGGTCTCTGGGCCTGAGTCCCAGGAGGAGGACCACAGAAGCCCCGGATGCAGGCACAGGGAGTGCGGTCAGAGTGGCTGGACCTGGCCTCCCACCTGGCCCCTGGGCGGAGGCAGCCTTGCAGAGGCCCGGCACTGGCCTGGACACAGGAGCCCAGCAATTGCGCAGGGCAGGTCTGGGCCAGTCAGAGAACCCAGAGGTGCCTTGGGTCAGGGCAAAGGGGAGGCAAAGGGACTCGGTGGCTCTGCCCTGCGAAAGCCAAGGCGAATGTGGATGTTAATGTGGACTCCTGAAGGGAGCTGTGTCAGGAATGAATAAAGCCAATAAATCAAGTACAAATGAGCGCCCTACACGTCCGTCCAAACCCCTGTGGAACGATGCTGAAGACCAATGTCTCTCCCCTGACACCGGGGTGGCGTGTGAGTCCCCCACATTTACAGCTTCCTTGGGAAAACGGAAAGAGAAAAGGGAGAGTGAGAAATCCAACTGGACACAAAGGAGAGGGTGGAAATTCCTGAGTGATTGAGTTTGCCTTGAATTGACAAAATCACGTTGCCTGCAGAGGAAACGGGGCTCAAAGATAGGAAGTCCCACTTTTGCCCGCCTGAGTTGGAGGCTGAGACTCCTGCCCCCCACACCGGTAGGAAGATACTGACCGTACAGCACGATGAGCATGAGAGTTCGGCTGAGAGCAGGAGAAGCTGCCAGACACGCCTCCTTGGCAGTTCTTCTAGCCACTTCCGGAGTCACCGCTGACTGTGAAGCTTCAGAGCCAGAGATCACTGGAGGTGGTTTAACCCTGTTCCCTGCACCTCACAGGCGGGAGACCTGAGGCCCAGCTGGGAAAGGACACGTCCAAGTTCACACAAACAGCCAAGGCTGGACACCGGTTTCCTGACACCTGGCCAGGGGCTGCCCCACGGTGCCATGCTAATAACACCTTCTTTTTAGGTTTCTTCCCCTTCTTCCTTTGATGGTTTTTAAGGAGTGAGAAAACGTTGACAAATCTCTCCTGACTTGAGAAAACGGACACTGAGGTAAAAATGACCCAGGCAATGCTTGGGGTAATGCTTAGCAGGAACACAGAATCCATTGGAACGTTCATCTGTCATTATGGTAGTAAAAACTGGCCCCAAAGTGTTTTGAGAGTCTCTGTAATAGCCAAGCTCAACCACGTTATGAAGAGTGCTATCTGCCCGAAGAATTAGTGGACGTCTGGGAAGGACAACGAATAGAAAGTCTCCAAGTTTCTTCCTAATTTGCATGGAAAAGATGATCATGTTACAGGGTGTGGTCAAACTACGGTGTTTGTCCAGATCACTCCGACAGCGAGGCCAGAGTGTTGTCGCCCAACCGTGTTCATTTGCCCACTGCCCAAGAAGCCAAGATGCCGAGTCCACAGGTTTTATGGCAGGAAAACAGTCTTTATTCTGTAAAGTGCTAAGTGGGGAGATGGGAGACATTTCTCAAATCCGCCTCCCAAGAATTTGGGGGACAGGGTTTTTCACAGTAGTTTGACAGGCAAGGGATCAGGCAATTAGGTTTGCTAATTGGGGCAAAATTATAGGGGAGTAGGAATCATCTTCTTGTGTTGCTCTAGTCCCTGGGGTCACAATTACAGTTGAGTTGGATTCTTGGTATGGGCCGCTGGTCTGGGTGGGCCAGTCAATCCCCTGGAATGCGGGGCTTGGAAGATATCTTAAACACTACCTTTACGTTTCAAAAAGGTGATGTCATTTATGGAGAAAGTTGAAAATCTTTATGGGCACCAGCTACATGGCTCTGGAGTGGCAATTATGGAGAAGCAAACAGGGACAGTGACTAATTATTACCATTATTTTTACCTAGGCCTTTACCACAGTCATTGCCTTGTGCCTGTTACTGAAGGGCGGTTTCAGGAGGTCACTGCGGCTTTCACACAAAGGTCTAACATGCTTTGGAGCAGCCTTTCTTCTCTGAGCCCAAAGTACCGCTGTCATCAGGACAAATGTTAGAGAGAAAGTCGCTGTAACTTGTAGATGGACTAAATGTTGGAGATTAAGCAAAAGAGATCACCTAAGATGTCTCGTAGCTTTCTGACCTGAGTGAGCCACCAGATTGACAACAGTGTCATTCATCGGTGTGTACAACTATTATTTGTGCAGGGATCTGCAATCTATCGTGCACCCCTCTTGTACAAGACCCTTTTCCATGAAGAATAGGCTGCTTGTTTCATAGACAAGGAGTTTTAGGGTCAGGAGACTGAAGGGCCTTTCCTAAGATCACACAGCATATATATCACAGAGCTGGGATTCAAACCCAGACCTACCTGACTCCTAAGGCTGAACTCTCTATGCTCTATTTGGAATGTCTGAAACACAGCTACCCAGATTAGAGGTCAGAAGTCATTGAGATAAGGTCACCTAACATCCAAACTGGGTTCCCTTTAAAGGGGAGGTGGAGGGGACTATGAATAATGAAGCCAGATCAATGGGTAAAAACTGAGACTGCCCCTGGCAAACCCAACTGCATAGTCCCCTTGCATAGGGGCAATCACGCTGTGTTCCCCAAGCCTTCTTGGTTGGTTTCATCGAATATCGCCAGCCTAGATGGACTCCTGGGCTGGTCCATGAAAACTGCCACAGTGCTCTGGGCATCTCTCTTCCAGGGATGGTAGTACACAGAGTAATCATTGCCATGTCTTTCTCCCCTCCAGGCTGTGGGCTGCTTGAGGAAGGGATGATCCCTAGTTTATCGGCCTCTCAGTGGTAAACTGTTTTCTCATACCATACTTTCAACACGGAATATTTCTGGTCACCAAAATATGTGTAAATTTTCCTCCACGCCAAGCAATTCTCTAGCAAACATCAACTGAGAATCCTACATTTCAGTTCAATTCAGTTCAGTTCTGACACTAACTGGAGTTAGCGCAGACTCCGCGGGTTAAGGGCTCAGTCCCACAAGGCTGCCTCCCCTTCTGCCTCCAATTTCAAGTCCCAGGTTGTCATCTGTACCTCTGATCGAACATCTATAATTTGAGGTTCCCACTACCCTCTTATATGCTTTATAACAACCACAATTGTGATATAGGATATTTCCAAAAAAAAAAATAATTTGCTGGGATGGCTCACAGAATTCAGGCAACCGCTTTTAATGGTTGATTATTTAGCAGAGGGCATGGTGCAGGATACGGAGGAACAGCCAGACAATGAGGTACACAGGCAAGGTATGGCCCACAGTGGGCGTGACACCTTCCCAACACCTCCACATGTTCAGCAACCTGGAAACTCGCCACATTCCATCGCTTAAGGATTTTTCTGGCAGTTTTATCTTATAGGCATGATCGATTATTAACCTGATCTCTAGCTCCTCTCTCCTCCTCACAGGAAGGGGGAGGGGCTGAAAATTCCAAGTTTCTAATCTCCGCTTGGTCTTTCTGGTGACCAGCTCCCGTCCAGAAACTCACCAAGAGTCACCTCATTAACACAAATGATGCTCCCATCACCCAGAGAATTCCAAGGGAGTTAGGAGCTCTGTGCCAGACACTCCTATCACTGAGGAAATTACAGAGGTCTTTGGAGCTCTGTGTCAGGAACTGGGATAAAGACCAAGGTAGACAATTCTCATTATAAATCACAGTGGCACAGTGAGACAGACAGTAATTGCTTGAAATATCAACAAATGTTTGCGGTGATAGAAATTTCTTTGTATCCTCTGTGAAAAATGTACCTGCCTCTCATTTTGGTAATTTTCTACTATTTCATTAATATTTAAAATAACAAGATATCAATGACATATTTACTACTATGTTTATCATGTTGAAATTTATATAATACTTTCATATCCATTATTCAGTTTAACTCTCATGATATGCCTGTGATGAAAGAACCTGTAATAGGTGTTTATCTTTATCTGCCCAGCACCTTTGACATCTTCTGGGATCAATATTCCCATCCTAGGGCCTCACATCTCATCTCCTCCTACCAGCCTCTAACAGGTGGTCAAAGGTGAGCTGTCATCTTCCTATAGGACCTTGCCTCCCCAGGGCATTGCTGGAAGTGATTGATCCAGAGATAGGCATGTGGCCCAAACTAGGCTAATCAGAATTATTCCCAGGGAACTAAGAGCAGAGTCCTTTCTTTTCTGCCAGTGCAGATGGGAGGAAGTGAATCTAAGGGCTCTAGTGGCCACTGTTCCAGCTTCTCGGAGAATGTCAGTCTTAAGAACAAAAAAGCCAAGATGTGCAGAGAAATATAGATTAGAGGAAGACAGAGTCCTGGCATCCAGTAGATTTTGCCTGGCCAGGTGTTTGAATGGCCTAGTAAATACCCCTTTTGCCTAAGCTGCAGTGAGCTGGGTTTCTGTCACTTGCAACCCCAAAAGGCCTGAGTAGCACAGATATTATCCCCATTCCACAGAGGAGAAAGTTGAAGATCAAGGGTCTGGTTACTTGATTACTTGGTCAAGATCACAGAGCCTCTGAGTGTCCATGTCAGGAATAGGCGCTGGAAATAACTTGTGTTCTTCAGATGTCAAGTCAGATCTCTTCCTCACTATGCAGTGAATCCTTCCTCCAGGGGCCTTTTCTATTTGTGGAATTTTCTCTCATCAGAAAAAGAATGCTTTCCCCTTCCCATTGACTTTCACAAGGGGTACTTCATGGCGAACTCCTTGCTGTTTGCCTCCTAGGGCAGCCTCTCATCCTCACACATCTGATGACATATTTTGTTCCTACTCTATTTCTTCTGTTTGATTAAGCCTCAACTTAGTCACCCTTCCGTCACTTGGGCAAAGTTAAGATGTTGGGATACAATATGAAAGCAATATGATTTCCTGCCTGGAAATGTCTTAAACTCTCAGGGAAATCCAAATTCCAAACCAAATTTGGCCCCAATCCTAGACTAAGGCGGTGCCAAAAGAGACTGAATATTTGGATCCAAAGTGAGTTCTTGTGGGGTGGTGGGACTCAGCCACATGGAGTTGCATGATGATGTGGCCAATTAAACTCAACTAAACCTGCGTCCTCATTGTCTTTGCTCAGCCTCCCTTTTCCAAGAAGTCATCTGCTGCATGACATGACTTTGAGCATGCTCAAATACAGGGCATTGCATGCAATAGAAAGCGTCACTATAGTTATTACTGTAAGTCATTTGTCTCATCATCTGAACCCTGTCAACTGGGAAACAGCAGAAATCCCAGTCTGAAGTGGAATGTAACGTTCCAAAAAATCCTTCAAAGAAAATATTTTACTCTTTTTTTTAATAGGAAGAGAAACTGAGGCTTAGGATAGTAAAGTAAATATTGAAATTCTGTACCTTTAGCCCAGACATTGTTTTTTGCTTTCTAGGCCCATATGTTCTCCTGGCTCTTGGACACAGTCATCATCCATCTACTCAGTGGCATCGCAAAGTCAACACTTCCAAAGTTGAGCTCACCACCTTCATCACTCAAACCTGTTCCCAGTCTCAGTCAATGATCTGTCCATCCAGCCACCCATCCGTTCACCCACCCA